>CM021102.1:285631432-285718424 GCA_007115665.2 Sequoiadendron giganteum | reverse complement strand
GCCTACCTCCCCGCTTCAAAAGGAGGGGACAAACTAATTGGGAATAGCTAAATTCAAGCATTCCAACCCACTATAATAAAAAATGAATCATGATGAATGTCACATTCAAAGGTAGTGTGCATTGATAGCTATCCCCATAGCCTTTGTTCTAAAGGTTGGGAGGCCTCTTAAGGGAGTTTATCATTTTTTGCACTGAACAAAAACCCTTACTAAATTTTTTAAGTGTAGTAGCCAAGCTGAGTAAGTTTCCAAACATTATAATATTCACAGTGCAAGGGGAGGGAAGAATCTACCACCAAGATACTCACCATATAACTACTAGGGATTTTTGGCCAATAGTGGAGAAATCTACTTTGGTTAAGATCCAAAAAAGGAAAAAAAATGGGTGCCCTCTAGGGAGTGATAGGGTTGTGTGAGCTGATGTAGTTATAAGATGTGGTTTTTTATTTCATTAATGACCCTTGACATTAGAAGGGTCTGTCTACTCTATTTTCTATTGTTCAATACCAATGGAAATCAAAGGGATCTGACCAAATCCTAGAACATACACTTAATGTTTAGATTATAGGGTGAAACAAATATTTTACTACTTGATTCTATGTTTGAAAAAAATTATTCAGAAGATCATCCATCAAAACTCTCAATTCACTAAATCAAAAACAAGAAAATCAGGAAAACTTTCAAAATGGTGACATTTCTAGTTTAGTGCATATAGGGTATGTTCTGGTGCATTTACTCCATCTTTCAACATATCAAATTTCTATTATAGTATATTTAATTGACATTTTAGAAAATATAAGGTTTGTTTTGGTGAATTTACCCCATGTTTTAGCACATATATAGCTTGTTTTGGTGCATTCACCTAATATTCAAACATAGAGTAAAATTGAAATTTTTTCTGTCAATTAGAATCAAAATTAGGGATCCTTTTCAGAATAGAGATAATTTCTCATCACAATACTAGTTTAAACTTGAAGAAATTGGATTTTTCAATTTCAAACCTTTAGCTAAACTTAGATCAAACATCTTAAAGTGCCTAATCATCAATCTCATCTATGATTGTTAGTTGAGTTTCATCATTAGGATCTATCATCCTTTTTCACAAAAAAAACGTTGTACATCAAATCTAACTTGGTCTCATCAATAGGATCTATCATCTAATTTGAGTTAGGTATTTCATTGGCACCCCCAAAACTAGGATCAAAGTGTATCAAAACTCTAACACTTGTATGCCCATTTTAACAAGAGCTCAAAAGCAAAAACTCAGAGAAAAAGAAGCGGAAACCCAAAACATCATGGCAGAAGCAAAAGAAAACCATTTTAAAAAATTTCACCAAAATGACATAGATGATATAACTTATGAGGAAATCCAAAAAACTCAACAATACCCTAAATTTCATAAGTTCATGTAAAAAAAATTGGAAAAAGATGGAGACAAATACTTTCTGATGCTGGAAAATCAAGGTGTAAAACTACCCAATGATTTGAATATCAATCAATTGAAAGAATCTCCTAATAAAATAAAAGTTGACTCACCAATTATAGATCCATTGAATTATATTACTCAACAAATACAAGTTCTGCAACAAGTCCAAAAAATGAAAACATGAACAACAAAGAGATATTTGCTACAAGATATCTATCCTTATCCATTTGATAGAAGAGTGAACATGATACCTTTTCCACCAAATTGTGAATTGCCAAGATATGATAAATACAATGGAAAAAATGATCCTCAAGCTCATGAAAGAGAATTTTTCACCATGAGCTTGGAATTTTCACATGAAGAAACCTCTCTAATGAGATTATTTCCAAGAAGTCTAGGTGGTCAATGCATGGAATGGTTTTTAAAAATCCCACCAGGTATTAGATCATTTGAGGGGTTGGTAAATAAAAATTTCTCTCTCAATATTCATACAACATTCAACATGAAATAACCATGAAAGATATCTACAACACAAAATATAAAAATGGCTAACCATTTCTTACATTCTTGCAATGATGGAGATGATTATTTGCTAGATATGCTCATCCTATACCCGAGAAAGAAAAGATGGAGATCTTTATTGATAATCTCAACAGTGAGCTGAGTTATAGAATTCAATTGCAGTGTCCACCCAATTTTGAAAAGATGATTGAAAATGGACTGAAGATTGAGGAATCCTTGGTTAAAATAGGAGTATTAAAAATCTATAGTGAAGGATAAAACTCTTCTAATCATCATAAAAACAATGAAAAATCAAAATTCTGGACAAGAAATAAGAATGCTGATAATGATGGTTTAGCTGACATGCATAATGAAAAAATAGTCTTTAATTTATTAGGTACTACACACAAAAACAATCAAAACAACAATGAATCTAGACTAGCTCCACCCGCACACCGCTGAAAATTCACACCTTTGGGACAGTTACTTCAATCAACAATAAAAGAGCTTCTTGCCAAAAAACTTATAACATTACCAAATACATGAGATTTTAAACCAAGGGTCAAACCATCATGGTGGAACGATGCACATTACTATGATTTTCATAGAAGAAAAGGTCATAAAACAATTATTGTATGCAATTAAAACATTTGGTGAAAGACTTGATAGATATACATGAAATATCTATAGAAGGACATAAAACAAATGATGATCATGGAGCATTTAAAAAACCCCTACCCAACTATGAAAAAGGAGAATCTTCTTCAACAAACAACAATGGGAAGAATGTGAATTATGTCTTTGATACTGCCATCCATCACATTTATGTAGTTGGCAATCAAATCAGTGTCCTCAAAATCAAGAATAAACAAGATATTTTTGTAGTTGATAATCAAATAAATGTCATCAAAATCAAGGATAATCAAGACAATGCTACAACTGACAATCAAATCAATGTTATCAAAATCAATGATATACAAGACAACCTACCATTAAACGTGACCACAAGAGGGAAATCCAAGTTCACATTAAAAGGAAATACATCTAACACACTTGTTGCTTTTTCAAATCAATACAATATAGTGGATCAATTGCAAAAGATTCTAGCATAGATATCCATTCTGGAACTTCTTAAAATTTCACCAGCCCATAAGGATATTCTGGAAAAAGCTTTAGTGGACACAAAAGTACCAACCAATTTGGAATTTTGTCAATTCCAAACCATGGTGGGACATTTGATTTCACCTCATTTTTTATCATTCTCAAAAAATGATGACGTATCCCTCACTTGTCCACACAATGCACCGCTCCATATTGAGGTTTTAATCCACAAACATTAGGTCAAACATGTTTTAATAGATGGAGGAGCTGGTCTAAATATATGTACTTTAAAGCTTATCCATGCATTGGTATTTTGGGAAAATGTAATAGATTCCAAAAGAAAGATCACCATAAAAGCTTATGATGATGAAGAAAGATCCTCTCAAGGACTAATAGTATTGCCAATTAAGGTGGGGCCAATTCAAAAGGATATAATCTACCAAGTCTTAGACAAGGACTTGACCTACAACATACTCTTGGGTTGACCTTGGATCCATGAAATGCAAGAAGTGCCATCAACATACCATCAATGCTTAAAGTCCCCTTACAATGGACAAGAGATCACAATTTCAGTAGATTCTAATAATCCCTAATAGTGCAACACTCTTAAGACAGTCCAAGATGTCTTTGTACCACACAACAAAGAAGCTCTTACTTCTACTTCCTCAAGTAATGAAAGCCAATGTCCTACTTCCTCAAGCAATGAAAGACAATTGAATTCCCTGTCAAAATAGTTTGAGAAAAAGGTTTAGTTGAAAGATAAAGGCATGGGTGAGTATTCCTTTGAGGAGTCCTTATGTCTCTCACAGCTACTACCTTCTCCAAAATAATATGGACAACCATCAAGATCTAGACAACAATCTTCACAACCCATCATTTTCTTTGATGGTAAATTTGTAGAATTAGGTACCCTAGCTGGTGAAATTGAGGATAAATACATTCTAAATTGGCTTTACAAAGATGAAGAATCCCAAGCAACAACTTCCAATATACTAACAAAGCAATATGGGAAAGGGTCTAAAATCTTGGAGAAGATGGGATATGAAGGAAAAGGTCCTGTCATCAAATGAAAAGAAGCTATTGTTGAACCGATCCAACCTATCACAATCAATGCAAAATATAAGACATCATTAGGATACAAAGAAGAGATAAAAGAAGAGGCCACTCAAAAGGTTTGTGCACAAATCCTCCAGTTGCAAGTTAGTTCTGAAATAGACTCAAATGAATATGAATGGGATTCACTATCTAAAGAATCTTGTTAAGAAAAGGAAATTGATGTAATAAATAAGTATGCACCCATACATACAAAGGGATAAATTTCAAGGTCTAGACAATTTGAATTTGAATCACAAAATATTGATGGCTCTAGTGAGGATGATTAGACATCGAGCGAGATAGATAATTCAGAGGAGAGTAACAAAATATACCTTGATGTTTCTAGAAAACACCTTGATGTTTCTAGTCAACACCTTGATGTTTCCATCATGACCCTCACCATCTTGGATCTTGACTAATACAATGATCCCTTACCTTTGATACGCCCTAAACTATTTGACTGGGAACAAATCGAGCCTCTTGATATCCCTATCTTTCCAAATGATAATGCCATTGTCAACTTCCTTTGTTCTACAAATCCAAAAACAAGTTCCACCAATGAATTTCATAATGAAACTTCACACTAGGGGAGTGCCAAGTCTCTTAGCTACAAAATAAAGAATACCAAAAATTGATCTTATGGTGAAAACCATGCAATGGCAGTATTAGATCATGAAAAAGTAAAAAGAAAGAGTGTATCCAATGGTGAAAAACTCTCTGAGGCATTGGAGGATGAGATATTTGACACTCTTCCTTAGAATTATCAAGAAATATCTTTAGTATTGGTTGAGCCTATTCAATCCATAAACATTGATATTGTAGAAACAACAAAGACCATACACCTAGCGACATCAATGATAGATCAAGAAAAGCCAAATTTCACTACATTATTTGAAGAAAGATAAATCAATTTTTCTTGGTCTTATGTTGACATGCTAGGAATAGATTTGGATCTAATAATGTATCACTTATCCATAGCACCAAGAGTGAAGCCAGTAAAGAAGAAATTGAGAAAAATGCATCCACACATTGCCCTACTAGTGAAAGAAGAATTAAATAAATTATTATATGTGGGGTTCATCCAAACAATCGACTATGCAGAATGGATTTCAAACATTGTACCAGTCTCCAAACCAGACAATAGTATCAAAATATGCACCGATTTTAGGGATATTAACAAGGCTTGTCCAAAGGATGACTTTCCTTAGCCCAATATAGACATCATTGTAGAATTAATAGAAGGACATGTTATGTTATCACTCATGGATGGCTTGCCAGGCTATAATCAGATCAAGATTGCACTAGAATATCAAGACAAAAAATTTCACATGCCCATGGGGTAAATTTTGTTGGAATGTCATTCCTTTTGGATTAAAGAATGAAAAATCCACCTATCAGTGTGCAATGACAACAATATTTGATGACATGATGCACACATTCATGGAGGACTATGTGGATGACCTACTAGAAAAATCATTCACTAGAGAAGGACATCTAGAAATCTTGGATAAACTCTTTAATCGATTGGAAAATTTCAATGTGTGATTAAATCCAAAGAAGTGTGTATTTGGAGTAACATCAACAAAACTCTTAGGATACATAGTCTCAGCCAAAGGCATCAAAGTAGATCCAAAAAATGTTAAAGAAAACATGGAAATGCTACCTTCTAAGAACATTAGCCAACTAAGATCTCTACAAGGAAGATTCCAATCCATCAGAATATTCATCATGCAACTGGTGAACAAGTCTCATCCTTTTACTCATTTGTTACACAAGAATGTTTCTTTTAGGTGGGATGAAAAATGTAAAGCTATCTTTAATAAATTGAAACAATATCTGATGAATCCACCTATATTGGTAATACCAACAAGGAGAAAACCACTTCTAATCTACATAGGAAATACTGAGGTATCTTTGGGAGATTTTCTAGCATAAGAAGACTCTACAGGAAAAGAAAATACCATCTAATACATCAATAGAATACTAAATGACTATGAAATTAACTATACATTCATTGGAAAGGATTTTTTGGCAGTGGTGTTTTCTACTCAAAATTTGTGACAATATATGTTAACCCATACCATCAAAATAATAGCCAAGATAGATCCATTAAAACATCTACCCAACAAATCCAATCTAACAGGAAGACTAGCAAAGTGGGTGATTATATTGAGTGAATTTGATATTCAATATGTAGATAGAAGAGCAATAAAGGGCCAAGCAATAGTAGATAAATTAGATGAAGCACCATTACAAGATGACCATCCTATGCACATTGAATTCTTAGATTCAAATTTCCTCACAATGACAACACAACATTGGATATTATACTTTGATGGGTCTTACACTCAATATGAATCGGGTGCTAGAATCCTATTTGTTACTCCTCAAGGACACACTATCCCAAAATCTTACAGGATGATGTTACCTTGTATAAGCAACATGGCTAAATATGAAGCATTAATCATTGGTATCAAGGTAGCAGTGAAATGGAAAATCATAGAGTTACAAGTCTATGGAGACTCCCAATTAGTCATTAATCAAGTTAATGATGACTATCAAACAAAAGATGACAAGCTAATGCCATACAAAATAATGATAGATGACTTCAATAAATAATTTTTTGAGATCAAGTTTGAAAAAATTCCAAGAGTAGAAAAAAGGTGTAGATGCCATGGAATCCATTGCTTCTCTTTTATAAATACCAGAAAAATGAAGTCGTTATGAATTCATGGTGGAACAACTATTTACTCTCACTTATGATAATCTCGAATCCCAATTCATGTGTCACCTAGTTGATGTTGATTTTGAAATCTATGGGAAGACTTATGCCTATCTAAGAGACAATACCCTCCCACTTGATCTATCCCAAAACCAAGAACACAACTTTATCCGTCAAGCAGCCTGACACACCCTAGTAGATTATACACTTTATCAATGAGGTCTTGATGGTATTCTCCTTTGATTTCTTGAATGTGACGAATCTAAAACTAACTTACGAGAAGTTCATGAAGGTATTTGTGGTACTGATTCAAGTGGTCTTACTCTAGCTAAGAAACTCCTACACTTGGTATATTAGTGGCCAAACATGGAGAAAGAATATTTTCAATTTGTTAAGAAGTTCAAGAAGTGTCATCCATGGAAATCTCATACATGCATTAGCATACGAGATGTAACCATTCACATCGACTTGGAATTTCTATCAATGGGGACTTGATCTTGTGGGTAAGACTCATCCATTTTCCTCTAATGGAAATAAATTCATAATCACATCCACTGAGTATTTCACAAAGTGGATTGAAGTTGTTCCATTAATTACGATCACTAGTAAACAAATTGCCTCCTTCATCCTGAACTACATTGTTTGTCGATATGGCATCCCTACCTCCATTGTCACTGACAATGGTAGACCCTTAAAAAACTAGATGTGCAAGAAATTTGTAAAAAATTCCATATCCAACATAGATTTTCCACACCCTATTACTCTCAAGGGAATGGCCAAGCAGAAGCCAATAATAAGATCATTTTGAAAATCTTGAAGAAAACTATCAACGATGTTGGATGCGACTGGCATGTCCAAATAAACCCTGCCTTGTGGGAATACCATACTATCATCCACACCCCTATAGGATCCACACCATATGCCATTGTGTATGGATCAGAAGACATCTTACTTATTGAGGTTGAGTTACCTTCACTTTAGGTATCATTGAAAGGAGTCATTTCAAAGGAAAACTATCAAGTATCTAGACTACAAGAGTTGGAATTGTTAGATGAATGTCATCAACATGCTATTGATCATTTGAAATATTATAAACAAATAATTTCAAGGAGCTATAAGAAAAAGGTAACACCAAGAACATTTTAGGCTGGTGACTTAGTACTAAAAGAGAATCCCCATAATCAATAAAATCAAGAAAAGAAGGGAAAATTTGAACCTAAATGTCTAGGCCCTTTTGCCATTATATCAGTATATGGATCTAGAGCATATCAATTATCTACACCTAAAGGATACATGTTTGAAGAACCCCTCAACAAAATTCATCTCAAGAAGTTCTACACATAGCTCATCTAGTGCATGACAAAAAGCAGA
Organism: Sequoiadendron giganteum; assembly: GCA_007115665.2. Classification (NCBI taxonomy): domain Eukaryota; kingdom Viridiplantae; phylum Streptophyta; class Pinopsida; order Cupressales; family Cupressaceae; genus Sequoiadendron; species Sequoiadendron giganteum. The sequence continues at coordinate 285,710,208 of CM021102.1, read as the reverse complement.
AAAATCCAAAAACAAAATACAAAAATACAAAAAAAGTAGAAAAAGTAGAAAAAATATAAAAAAAGTAAAAAAATAGAAAAATCTAAAAAATAGCAAAAATGAGAAAAATTCAAAGAAAAATTAGAAAATCAGAAAAAATGCAATAAAAACAAGTAGTGAAAACCTGGCAAAAAGCACTATTTGTGATAGATTAGCTTTTCTATCTATTGGAATGTGTGTCAGTCGTCCACTTTTCACCATCATTATTCTTGTCCATCATAGAACCTCATGTACATACCTTGGGTGTTTTGGTCATGTCTCATCCTAGCTTGGAAATCATTGTGTGTATTCATCAATAAATTGGTTTGTTTCTCACTAGGGGAAAAATCCCGAACTCACTGAGGGAAATCTACTTTGAGCTTAAAACAATAGAGAAACAACAATAAGACAACACATCAAGCATAACGATCACAATGAAACTCAACATTGAACATCAATCATAGACTTTTAGGAAAAAAACCATCCAAATCAACAACAAATCTCATTGGATGATTATCTTTTGAATCATGGTTTAATCACTTTAGCATAAATTTTCAACTAATGTATCTTGATTTTTGCTATCATTTCTCTAAAGCAACTCAAGGATGTCATGGACTAGAGAAGCTATGATGGAGTGTGATATTTTGTTTGTTTGTTGTCTGTGATTTGATCATTATTACTATGTAAATTTTTCATGGGATGTGATCTACAAAGTATCATTGATGACATTGTGGATTTGCATAGGAAAAGGATTAATTCTTGTTTGTTTTACGCAAGCAATACTCAAGTCGTCTCAGTTCAATTATACCTAGATGCTTGTATTATCTTGCAATATAAAAAATCCATGGAAGTTGTACTAATGTTATCATGGTTTAATTATACCATCAGTGTTTGTACTAACTTTCAACATATTAAAAGCTCAATGATGATAACAAGCACAAAAAATTGGTTGACAAGATGACAACATTGTATAGTTACATTTGCATGGTTAAGATAGATTGCATTCATAAGATAGATTGCATTCATATTAGTTTTTGCATATGCATTTTAGATTTTCCAAGGCTAGAAAACTTCAAAATTATTTTATCTCTCTCATTAAAATATTGAGTATATTTTACATAAACAAAACAAAAAAGTCATTCACATTTAGTTGCATAATCATTATCATATCATACATGAATTATAAGGTATTACCATAAGCCATCCATCCATGCATTAGATCATATATTTTCATTAGAAAAATATAAAAAATAAAAGTGCATCACATCTTATCTACATATCATAAAGCATCATTCATAAAGCCATATAGAATCATAATCCATATATAACCATTTCATCATTGCATCCATACATAACCATCATTGCATAATAATATAAACATCACATAACATATAGAGTGGAAATAAAATGCATTCATCATAAAAGCATGTAGATAACATATAGATCAATAATATCCATAAAATCTCATATAATATAAAAATAATCAATGTCAAGCGTACAATGATATCACAACATGTAGAGAGATACATCAATAAAATGAAAGGAATCCATAAATTCCCCAACTGAACAAATGAATACATCAAATTTAACTACATCAAACATGAGTACATCAAGGCTATGTGTTTCTCCCCCCAAATGTTCTAGGCCTCGTTGTGTCTACTGCTGCACCACCAGATGGACATGTATCTAGATCTCTACCTACTGGATCTCTAGAATGTGGCCCAATCACACTCTTGCTCATCGTCTATGATTGACTTCGACCTGAATTGGCACTAAGAGACTAAGCATAACTAGGGACACACCACTGTATTAGAACTACCAGATAATAATGTGATCTATAATACTCTACCTCTTGGGCTGAATGTCAGACCTATCTAACCATATCCCCTATTGTAGTCCCCTCATAGATTCTCTACATTGTCTCGACTAGAGCCTCTACATGCTCACATCTCTACTTTGTGGCATCTCCCTCTGTTGTCAGAGAGGAAATATGTGCTTGTGCTTGCACTAGATGTCCCTATAGGCCCTCCACCTATAACTATAAAACATCAATTTGTGCCTATTGTTGGTGGGAAGGCACACGAATATGAATCTGCAATGGTCCTACCTTCTACTATCCCGAGAGAACCATGGATCTCCTCCTCTGAGGTACTCTGAAGTCCAGTATCTCTCGACCACCCACATCCCCTCCATCTCCACCATCTCCATCATCTCCTCCATCTCTACCATATCCCCCCTCATAACCACCATCTGCCCCACCCCTCCTTAGTCTTGATGTTGGCACTCTCTCATTATCATCAAATGTCAACATTGACTCATTAGGATTGGATATCCTTGGTACATCATGTGTGTAAAAGTTCTCAATGTACTCATCTATCATCACACTAGCTATGATCTTTGGATAATAATCCCACACCTGTGCCTATAATCCAAAGTACTCCTCACACGCTGCATCATAAGATAGGGTGGGTCCCCACTCTGGAATGTCCTATTGTCTCTGCACATATAATGCTACTCCTTGTAGCATCCCTTGAACTCAACCATAGTTACGAAGCACCTTCATGAGAAGGAATCTCTCAATAATGAATCTAATCTATCTAATCAAGTATCTTGAAGTGAAAACATATAGTATCTCCATATCATCCTCAATGCACTACTCATAGTGTAAGTACAGTCACTATATAACTACATCTAGATCATCAAGCACTCATTGCCAATACTCTAATATTTCTATCTTACACTAGACATGAATACCTGTGTACCCAAATACATATGGCCTACCAATCGGATGATCTCTATCCCCCAAAGGATAAGTAACAACTATATGCTCCCATGCCCAAATCTGAAGTAGTGTCACTCCAGCTGATAAACTCATAGCTCCAAGATACACCACCTGATGCATATCATGATATAAGTGTGCTAACATATAGGAACCCCATGCATATCGGATCCCCCGAGTGCTCATCCTCTCTATCAATCTTCCACAACCAATGTACAATCCCTTCGACCTATGGTCAGGACATAAGAAACCTCCAACAAATCTAGCAAAAATTGATGGTAGTGGCACATAAGAATCCACCATATCCTAATATGGGATCTCATAACCACTAATCCCATCATTAGAAAAAATCCTCCTCAACGCCTCGATACCTCCCTTCTTTGTTTGATCATATACAACTAGCTCTCCAACCACAATAATACCCAATATCCGGTAGACATCCTTTAGGGCAACTGTCATCTCCCTAGTAGCCAGATGGAATGTGTTGTTGTCACTATGCCATCTCTTAGCTAAGGTATTCAATAATCCCTTGTTTATCCTACACTAGGGCATATCAAGTAAGGAAGATATACCACATTGCTCTATGACATCCAAATATTCCTGTACCAGACTCAAAATCATATCCCAAGTCTTCAAGTAGCACTCCCAAGACTGAAGAACTTCTAAGTCCTCCTATAATCATGATGTAACACAAATCAACATTTTATCAATCAATGTATCAATCAATCTAATCAGCTCAAATGAGCATCTATCATTGACTCTCATTTATCATGAGGTCAATCATCATCTATCTTATCATTGACTCTCATCTATCATGAGGTCAATCATCATCTATCCTATCAAACATCATCAAAACATTGACTGACGTGATCATCGAACATCAAAAGCAAGGACAAAAATCAACATCTCATCATTCTAGAGTCAATGTGTTGAAACAACACGTCTATGCACTAAAAAAATGGATGCACTAAAGCAATCCATCAATGTGCTACAAAATTTCTTCTATGCACCAAAATGTTAAATGCGCTACAATAGTCAATCTATGTGCTAATTCACAACATCAATGTGCTTAAATACCAAATGCGCTAAAAAATCATCAAATGTGCTATAACATAGCCTAAATGTGCTAACTAGCTAGATGCACTAAAACATTAACTCTATGTGCTAAATCAGAGAACCTACACGCTAAAATTCATTTTAATAGATTTTAAAAGCATAAATATGCACGAAAAACGATTTCAAATTTCAAAAATTGGTTTCTCGGGGTACGTATCGGAGGTACATAAGTGGTAGGGCGGTGGTATCATCGAACTCACTCAAATTGATGGGTGTGGTAGGGGATCACCATTTTTCGGCCCAATCTCCAAATTGCAAATGAATTCAGATGACCTCCTTTTTCACCTTTTTACCTTTTAAAAGGGTAAATGGAGGGTATTTAAGTGAGATTTATTTTTACTTTCAAAAAGGGCATTAATTAATCAATTCACAGAATCATTCTTCATTATCAGGAGATAAATTGTCACACAATCCTAAAAAATTGAAAATCCTCATAAAATCATTAAAAAAAATCAAAAAAATCCTTGATTTATCTCTCGAAGGGGCATATATGCATTATCACTCAAAAATTAGCATCTGGGGCATATCAATTTTTTTTATCAGCACTACCGACAAATTTTTCTTTGAAGCAACATGTCACAAACACATCACTTCAAAGAGGGGAAAAATGTATACACTCAAATTCGGTCTGGAATATTAATTAAATACAAGTTATTTAATTAATAATCTTTAGTTCTTCTACTTATAAATAAATTGAATTTTTTTTTTATATAGTTCATTTTCTCTAATTTATTTCTATCTTAAATCATTTTCTTCATATCTTAATTAAATGAACAAATTTAATTAGTTTGTTTTATTTAATTAACCTCCTCTCATTAAATTTGAATTTAAGCACATTTATACTAACTTCTTCCCACCTTCCACCTCATCATGTGTCTTAAGAAATTGAATATTTTTAATATTTTATCTGGCATTTATCATCAACAAATTCTATCTAATCTTAGACACTTGGCCTTCATCTCCATTTGATTCCTCTCCACACTTGGTAGTTTATTCTTATGCAAGGAAAAAATTTCCCCTTTTCTCTCTAACCTCTTCATCTTCAACTGTCCATCTCTTCATATCGAATCCAGACCATTGATTCCTACCACCTAGGCTCATGCCTTGGAAAATCTATAAATAAGACCCTCATTTACAACAAAAGCGAGCTGAGCATTTGTAGCAATTACACATTGTAGAATTTTAATTAGCATTGTCATTTAAGTGAGCATTTTAGTATTAGCATTTTAGCATCAAGTAGTTAAGTCATGGCATTTTCATTCGCAACATCTTATTTACAAAATTTTCATCATATCATTTTCATACAACAATATCATAACGACATCTTTATCTTTGCATATCATCTACAACTAATTCCATTATCATATAATGTAGGAAATATCTCTTGCATTTCCAGCATCTCTCATTCTTCAAGTTGTCATTTAGAAAGTCATGTGCATGAACAATCTGAGAGAAAAAATGACTTAAAGAATCCTTGGAGATAGAGGACAATGGGATGACATTGAGGAATTGGTGTCTTAATCTAATTTTTTATTTGAATTCCTTGATATAATGTTTCATTGGTGTGTGGTATAGATTTACTTTTATTATTCACGTTATTTACATACACACATATAAATTATAATATTATATATATTAGTCTAACAAATGTATTAGTATGGATTGGCTACACTTGATCCATGAGGACACAAAATATATTCAAGCCATGAAACATCAGTCCCAATAAAGATCATTCAATATAAAGACTAAACTAAGAATCCATTAAAACTATAGACACAGAAAATGTACAATTTTGATCCAGCACACTGAATCGTGATTTACTAACACCATTTCATCCTGAATGATCTCCTTTGCTAGTCATTTAATCGAATAATCTATATTTGATTAAATTCATCACTCTTCTTCTCTTAATTAAATAAATCAACTTTATCTAATTAAGTCATCATCTCCTGTTAATTAAATAAATCAATTTAATTTAATTAATTCTGTAAAACTCCTTTTAATTAAATGATTCATTTTATTTGATTAAAATCCCTAAAGCCTTCTTATTAAATTGAATAAATTAAACATTATTTGATTTAATCTAACATTATCCCCTTTAGTTAAATAAATCAAAATCATTTATTTAATTAAACCCTTCCTCTCAATTTGATTTAAATCAATTCATAAATTTAAGTCTAAATTGTCACATCTCCTAATTCTTCATTAAATTAATTAATATTGATTAATTTACTCTCAATCACTAAAATCCTCTAGAGAATGCAACTTGCACAATAAATCAATTACTTTGATTTTTTAATTCATCTATTTTCCCTCAAATTTGAATTCAAATTCAAATGGACTTATTCCTTCCAACAAGGCATTCAATGCCTCTTACATGTCCTTGTGCATTGAGCCAAGTGACATTAACTCCATTTCTTTATCCCTCCAACATGTCACATTCAAATTTCAAATTTGAATCTCATAGCATTTATCATGCACATTGACCAAAATCTGCTCATTCCTCCTCCAATCACATGTGGACAAGTGGCCTCTTCTCATTGGTTGGTCTTGTATCCCACCTTCATCCAAATCCCTCATTCTTCCAATTTGGGAATCTATAAATGAGAGACTCTTCCTCTCATTCTAACATCCACAACTTGAGTAAACTTACTCTACTCAACTTCATCGTCAATGCAAGATCTTAGCTAGATTATTGCAAGCTTTCTCAAGAACTGATTTCGACCTACCAATCAGCACCAACTCCCCCATGGGATCAAGACTTTGCATACTTAATTAGGATTTCATTGCTTTATTTGTTCATCTTTTCTTCATTTTCCTATTTTAAGTTTTGTAAATGGATTTCATGGGGAATCCTTGTTTTACCTTGCATTTGATCTAATATTGTAATTGTTTTCTTTGTTTATGCAAGTATGAAATTAGGGTTCACATTTTGGCACTAGAAGGAGGGCAATCTTGAGTTCTAATCATGTTTTTATTGAAAATTCCATGCTTTTTTTTCTTTTTTGTAGGTCACAGGAAAATTGCGCCACACATAGGTCTGCAATGCTATATCACACCGCTTTTAGAAAAGCAGTTCAATATTGCACTGCTTCAACTCCCAAATTGTGCAACTCTGTTCCCGCCTTAGAAAATTTTAAAATTTCAAACCTGGCCGCTTCACAAACTATGTTGCTTGACCATATTGCACTGCTTTTATAGTCTTAGTGCTTGCAGAGCGCTGCTCAAAGTCAAATGTGTGGTGCTATATAATGCCACTTTTGTTCCAAACTACGCCGCTCCTACAAACTGCGTCACACCTATAGATTTCTGACCTTTTTTAACCTTTTTTTTTATGTAGGAACTTCCCGAGGTCATAACTTTTGACTTGGATGTGGGTTTTGGCTGAAATTTACATGTGGTTTCTTTATAAGGTTGCATATGGATTGCCAACCTATCTTTGATAGGTTGGTGGCGATTTTTGGCACATTTTAGGGGCTTGAAACTTTCATCTTGCCCTTCAAAATGACATTTTAGTATTTTTTCCTAGTTTTTTGAAAGTTAGTTTTGTTAATAACTCAAAACCCATGTTTCCAATTACAAATGTTAGTTGGCAATTTATCCTACCTTAGTTTTAGAAAGTTTTTGGTAAAAAATAGGACTCTCAAAGTTATGCATGCAAAATTACCAAAAATGGAAAAATCTAAAAAATTGTTGAAATCTCATTGTATCAAGTGTTTTCAAACACTTTTGAGAGAACTTATAATCCCTTCCTAAGGATTTGTTTACTTTATGCTTTAGGAAACACTAAATTTTCTTTGGGTTTTAAAAGGAACAAACAAATTCTCTTTCAAAATTTTGCAACAAAGGGCTTAAAAATAACTTTAGAACAACTTACTAGATTTGGTTTGAGGATAAAAATTGAACAAGGCAACTTCCACCTTTATTTTGGTGCTTAAAAAGAACTCATTATTGCTTTGAGGGGTTTAAAATGAACATGTGTTTTTTGTGCCTTGTAATATTTTTTAGTGTCATTTAAAAAGGCGTATGCGCTTCTCTCAGGCTTCACGGTGATCTTGAGAATCAAAAGTCTTTTTGGTGACACTAAGTTGCATAAAGTATTGCCTCCACATTTCTTTTTTTGGAGTTAAAATTGAACCAAACATGCGAGTGTGAGCATGGTATATTGCGAGTGTTCTCCCTTTGTTTTTCAATGAAGGTTGATTAAACTACGAGATATGCTAGCTTGCTATTGTTTATCTTAGAGGGCCTGCCTTGTGGGAAAAAGTACTCATCCAAGGGAACGACCCAATCAGGAACACGCTAAAGCCAAGCGACTTCCAACCAATATATAAGTGTGGATTATTGAGGAAAGTTGAAGAATCAAGGGGATTATTCTGATGAGAAGGGCAACAATGGTCTCACTGCATGGATAGTCCCCCACGAATGGAATTCCTGAATTAAAAACTCTTGTTTAGAAAAGGCCAAATCCTATCTATTTCTTGGTGCAAAAGGTCATGTCCTTTGAAGCCACCCCACGTTATACATGCAATTTTGTTGTAGAGATGAAAAGTATGCCATGGGAGATTCATGGGTATTGATGCTTGGCTGACCCGAGAAGTGTGTGTCGTGGAGGGGAGCTAGTGTGGTCAAACATCTAGTCATCCACACAGAATATGCACAACTAGATTTATCCAAGTGGGAACCCAACAAATACTGTATTTTCAACCTAGGGTTGTGCATGTTATTGAGACACCTTGCTTGGTTCTAAAACAATTGAAAAACAAACATCCACAAAGAGATCCAAATTTCAAACCCCTTGGAGGAAACAAATATACTTTGACGAATCTAACTACTCTTACTTTCCATAGGGATCATATCCTTAGAGGTTTCTAAGTGCTTGGATTTTATCATCATTTTTTTTCACCAAGGTTAAACACTAGGAAACCTTTTCCTTGATTTCCTTTATTTCCACATAATGCACTTTGTGGGATAAATAAAATTAGGGTATTGGACATTTAGTTTGAAAAACATAATCAAGAAAGTGTTTTTGGTAAAAAGAACCAAATCTAAGCAAGATAAACAAACAACTGAACCACACATGTGCTTTTTCTCTTTTGAGTCTTATGGTTTTAATGCAAACATTGGTCATTTGGTTTGAATTAATCCTAGGGTAAACCATGTTCCTCATTACCTTGGTCTTGTAAGTAAGTCTTCATAGGGTCATCTAGGATCAAAATCAACACTTCATCCATCCAAACATTTATCAAAATCCCATCTCACCAACAACTTTTGGAACCTTGGAAACATCACTTACACTAGACTTTTAGGAAAAATCATCATCACCTTGCTTGGCTTAATACACCTAGCCAAATTATCCTCTTGAGTGAATTTACCTCTAGGATAACAAAAATCACCTTGTTAAGCTTAACACACCTAGCCAAATTATCCTCTTGTGTACAAGTTACTCTAGGATAACACAACTTCCTAGAGTTTACAAGTGCATAATCATCTTTGTTTGACTTAACACACTTAGTCAATCTATCATCAATAAAAATAAAATCAAACCAAGTCCTAAAGTCTAGCATTGATCCAAAGTTCTTAAAGGTTTAAACACCCATATCATTCACCCCTTTCATCCTTCATCTCATCATTGGTCCTAAACCCCTCAGACATCAACAAGGTCAAAACACAAGAGGAGCATGGAATATAAACTCGACTCATACATCATGAGTAATCCAATTCAACCAATCTATCCAAGCCATACAATGCCAATTGATTTGTAGGACTTGCATTTGTACAATCCATACATGGGATCATTGTCTCATTCAAACATCAATGGTACAACAAATGTGAGTTTTCCCAATCTAAATTTTGGAACACCTTTCCCTTTGGTAGATTTAAATAAAAGTCAAAACATACAAATCTATCAACCAAACAATCAAGGCATGAGCCTTCCCTCTTTACCAACCATCAATCAATCGAGTCCAAGCAACACCCCCTTCATAATTCAAAGCATCATGTCAAATCTTCCTATTTTTCCATCGATATCACAACAACCGATGGCAACCATTCAAGCAACCCCAACAATCAACACCATTCCCAATCCACCACCACCACCACCAAAACACAACATGAAAAATTCATTCTCTATCATGTTGCAAGCCACTCGAAAAGTCGCTCATCAAAAGGTGCTCTAAAACCAACAAGCTGCACAAGTCGCACAAGTTGAACAAGTGGCGCAAGTAGCCCAAAAAGCATAGGCTCAAACTCATGCACAGTTACAAGAAATTCATCTATGAGCATACCAACAAGCCCTGCAAGATTTCTAGGCACAACAGAAAGCTAAACAACAAGTTAAACAAGAAGCTTTGTTGGCACAAGAGCAAGCTAAACAAAAAGATTTGCTGGCACAACAACAACTAGACCAACAACAAGCTTTTTTGGCACAGAAGCGATAGGACCAACAACAAGCTTTGTTGGAAAAACAAAAACAAGACCAACAACAAGCATTGTTGGCACAACAAATGTAGGAATATTAGAAAACCTTACTCATGCAATAGAGCTTGCAACAAATTCTCACCACAATTCTTGAAAACAATGATCAAGATTTATCCATCAATGAACACCTTGAGGATGTTTCCACCTCATCTGATGATCAAATCAACATACATGAAGAGCCATTTTTTAGTCATGATCAAGACCCCTCCTAAAAAGATCTATTTCAAGGAGTGTTGATGTTATTTGATCCTATTGACATAAACCAAGATCTATCCACAAATGATCGCGTTGACAATGTCTCTACATCACCTAACGAGTTAGAGGACATATCTCAAGAATTTATTCCAAAGCATGATCAACATCTATCACCAAGGTCTAGCAATGATCCTTTCCAAAACATATGGACATCCTTTGACCTCATGACATTTGAGAAACTTCCTATGCCTAATGAAGATATCCAAGAAAGAAATTCATCCCTTGAAATTGACCCAAGTCCAGAACTTGATCCAAAGCATTTTGAAAGCAATTCCGACATTAAACAAGATCAAGAATTTTATATCCAAGATACTACAATGAGGTAATGGGCACTCTCCTATCTATACAAGATATCTCAAATAAGGATCATATCTACATAGCACATACTCCTCCATCTACCCATAAGATGCTTTCTTTGGATGGACACGTAGATGATCTTCATTCAAAACAAGAGTCTCATACTCTTGACATCATTACCAAGGAACAAGAGTCTCTTACTCTTAAAATTTATGCACATGATATAGATATAGATAAATCCAGAGACATGTCACAAGTGGGTCATGAAGAAGGCTTCTACAGAAGTTATGAATCAGAAACATCATGTGAAATAATATCAAGAATGAATCATGAGGAAGAATTTTACAAGGATAGTGAAGCATCAACACCTCTTGAAGAAGCACTAAAATTTGATATCTCACAAAATCAAGCTAAAGATACCAATAAGGCATTCATCCCACATGTGGAGGATCCTATCACTTATAAAGTTGGATCACTTACCTTTCTTAGGGAAAGTTACCTCATCAATAAAGAAGCTATCACTTTTGAAGATCCACCATAGAGAAGAGAAGGATTAGCACCTTGTTTCCAAGGTAAATCATATCCTATTGCAAATAAAAAATTTCAACAAGATGAATTATCAAGGCAGAGGACTAGGCCTACATGAATAGGGTATCCTAGAACCAGTGTAGACTATTGGTAACCCTGAGCATCGAGGCCTTGGTTATTCAACAATCAAGGGATATAAACATATCAATGACACCTCTATAAAACTAGGGGCAACTTTGTCTCAAGCAAACATCAACATAGGGAGCACAAGGGATCCTTATGATGAAACTGATGTCAATACTACAACCCACCATGTCATGAATCTTCATCCAACCATCACCCCATCCAGGAATTGGGACCAAAATCAAAATAAAGACTTGAATTGAAGCATGAAGAATGTTATCAAAGAAAAATAAGCTAAGAAGCATATCGGACAAATCAAATATAAGTGGATACTAAAAATAACAAAGAAAGATTATCCCTATCAAACTCCATTAGTCAAAAAACTATGGGGAAAAATAAAAAAGGGAAAATTATCCATCCAAGATGTCCACAAAGTCAAAAGCAATTTTCTCAAGCGACATACAAAGTGTATCAAGCATTTGGTCCTAATTCCATGCACACTTCCATATCCACCCATCATTGCTCATCTTCCCAAGTTTGGAGAGTCAAAGGTTCCAAATTGTCAACTAAACCATCTTTTATTCCTAAACACACTTCATGCACTCCTCCACACATGATATCCAATTCTCACATTGACCATGTGTTGGCAACGACCCTTCATCATAAGGATTTAGAAGGGACTCTATCACGATGTGCACACAAAGAAGTTAACTTCGGTATCAACAAAGCAAATCAAAAATCTCAAAATTTGCATTCAAGTGCACGTATCTTGGCTAGGAAAATTATTCAAGGAGGATATCGATGGAACGTTATGACAGAAGAATGTACATTGATAGAACCAAGTGGTTCAGCATGAGCTTAAAATCTCTCAGAAAATACAAAAAAAATATATATATATATAAATCCAAAAAAATCAGAAAAAGGATTGAAAACAGTAAAAAAAAACATCATCCTCTAGTGAAAACCACTATGGTGGCATTGTGGACAAGTACCATGATGAAAATTTGGAAAATAGGCATCATGTGTAGAATAAAGCATCTATATGTGCTAGTTCAAGAGAAAGCATCTTAATGCATTCATAATAAAGCCATCACTTAAGCCATATTATCCATTCATCCATGAACCATTTATCCAATCAGTTTTTATCCATATGCATCTATACTCCAAGTTATCTTGATCTTGGAAAATTTTGGTGCACACTTTACACTTGCTTATGGTAGACATCTTGACATGGGTCATTTTCATTGATTCTATCCAATCCAACATTATCTAAGCCATGAAGCACTATCCAAATGAGCATTCCTCTATTTGAAACATTATCTTGTTACAAGATAAACCTTTGCATCCTTTGCATGCTTACCATATCCATCTATCCATTCATATATCGATCCAAGCATCCACCCATGGCCTTTCAAACATTGCTAGATATTGGGGGCAGATATTGGCATCTTGCTCGAGAATAAATATTGATATATATCCTCTAACTTATCTAGTAATATGAGCTTTAGTTAATGTGACATCAAATTGTTTAAAACATTTGTGAGCCAAAAATCCAAATCACTAGCCCATGGCATATTTTGACGACAAGACGATGTTACTTATCAAGCTTTATATTTCATCGAACATTGATCTGAACAATAAACATCAGTTGCATCTAATGTGCACGTCAGTGTCACAACAAATTATCAAAACAACTTTGTTCCAAATCAACCTTGATCAATTGAATCCAATCAATTATCACCTTGTTTGACTTAACACACTTAGTCAAACTATCATCTTGTGCATGATTTTACTCTAGGATAACACAACTTCCTAGATTTTACAAGTGCATTATCATCTTATTTGACTTAACACACTTAGTCAAATTATCGAATCCATCATCAACTTGTTTGACTTAACACACTTAGTCAAACCATCCTCTTTTGTACAAGTTTACTATAGGATAACACAACTTCCTGTAATTTACAAGTGCATTATCACTTTTTTTTGACTTAACACACTTAGTCAAACTATCAATCCATCAATCTGATTGATCAACATTAAGCTTGGTTTTCAAAAAAATTCCAAAACAGGGCATTGACATCATCACGTATCCATATCCAAATTGTCAAAATCATGCGAAAATTCAAAAAAATTAAAAAAACTCATCAAAACAACTCAAAAAAACTTTAAAAATTTCATCATTGAGTCTTGTCAGTCTTCCACCTTGTCTGAACTACATCATCTTTGAGCTTGAACATAGGAAAGGTTGATCTTTGATCATCCCTCAAGACATTTTAGGTCAGTCCTTTAGGTGTCTGTCGCATCAGCAATCCGTTTTCTTATCTAGTTTACATTTTAGGTCAGTCCTTTAGGCATCCATTGCAATAAAATGGCAATCTGTTTGCCCATCCATCTCATCAGCAATTAAGTCAAGGCTATCCTTGATTGGCCTCCGAGACACAAAATCCAAAAACATTCATAAATATTGAAAATACCAAAAACATTTGTAAAACATCTCAAAATACCAAAAAAAAGCCTCAAAATATCTGGAAAAATCCAAAATGGTGCTTCCATCTCATCTCGCTTTAACCCACAACTTTTATCACTCATACTAAATCAATCATTGCTTTCACCCTTTGGTGAGTCATTCAGAAGCAAGTTTAGCAGGTTCCAAAGTGAACACCCTAATCATCAAAGTTTTGAAAGTCTAAGACAGTAAGCAAGCAAGTTGGTCAACTCAGAGTATCAATAGCTTATCACCCAATCAGTCCCACCAAAACCCTGATCACTACATGTCCTAGGATGAAGCTTTCCTATGATGGACATAAGCATCAAGTACCCCATAGTAGTTAGTCTTGGCTAGTGGTATGAAGAACATTAGCTTGTTTGTTTACTTTGTCTTTGTCTTGATCTTTTTTGACTTATCTCATTTTGCGCTCATTCCTAGGACCTCTCGATGATGCCTAAACAAAACAGGTTTAGAGAGAAAGGAATGGGGAAACGATCATTATCTTTTTTATCTGCTGTGCTTGTTGGATGTTCTTGTAAAATAACTTGGTAATACTTGCTTTGTTAGGTCAATCCCAGCAAGGTTTTTGTATGTCAAGTGTGAACAAGAATAATCCTATCTGATTGACGAGTCAAAGTCCATCACACTAGGTACAATGCCATCCTGGTCCTTTATACCTTAATGCATCGTACCTATGCATGTTATCAAACATAAAGTAATTGGCCCTTTAAAAATCCCAACTCCTGGTAAGCAAATCATCATCATCATCATCGATAATAATGTGAACTTGAGTGGATCCTCCTTTCATCTATCTTATTCTTCTATCTTTACTAGCATTTCTATATAAAATCAGTGTGTTGTATAAAAAGATACACGAGGCCACCCATGGCCAATGACTGTCTATACATCATCATAATTGTCTACATCAAAGAATTATCTTTCGTCCTCTGATCAATAGAACCACTCCTCTCGCATTTTATTGTGACATCGATTGGAAAATCATACATTTCCGCTTGATCTCTCAAGGGGGCAGTATACCAGCATAATCCTTCTCGTTGGGGCAACAATGGGGAATCTAAAAAATTGAGAAATTTTGAACTTTGATCATAATAGTTTATTCTTTGAATCAACTTTGAATCAATGCAAAAAGTACATTTCTTCAAAGGGGGGAAAATGTAGACACGAAAAATGTACAATTTCGATCCAGCACACTGAATCGTGATTTACTAACACCATTTCATCCTGAATGATCTCCTTTGCTAGTCATTTAATCGAATAATCTATATTTGATTAAATTCATCACTCTTCTTCTCTTAATTAAATAAATCAACTTTATCTAATTAAGTCATCATCTCCTGTTAATTAAATAAATCAATTTTATTTAATTAATTTTGTAAAACTCCTTTTAATTAAATAATTCATTTTATTTGATTAAAATCCCTAAAGCCTTCTTATTAAATTGAATAAATTAAACATTATTTGATTTAATCTAACATTATCCCCTTTAGTTAAATAAATCAAACTCATTTATTTAATTAAACCCTTCCTCTCAATTTTATTTAAATCAATCCATAAATTTAAGTCTAAATTGTCACATCTCTTAATTCTTCATTAAATTAATTAATCTTGATTAATTTAATCTCAATCACTAAAATCCTCTAGAGAATGCAACTTGCACAATACATCAATTACTTTGATTTATTAATTCATTTATTTTCCCTCACATGGCATAAAAATGGAATATTCCCTCAAATTTGAATTCAAATTCAAATGGACTTAGTCCTTCCAACAAGGCATTCAATGCCTCTTACATGTCCTTGTGCATTGAGCCAAGTGACATTAACTCCATTTATTTCTCCCTCCAACATGTCACATTCAAATTTCAAATTTGAACCTCATAGAATTTATCATGCACATTGACCAAAATGTGCTCATTCCTCCTCCAATCACATGTGGACAAGTGGCCTCTTCTCATTGGTTGGTCTTTTATCCCACCTTCGTCCAAATCCCTCATTCTTCCAATTTGGGAATCTATAAATGAGAGACTCTTCCTCTCATTCTAACATCCACAACTTGAGTAAACTTACTATACTCAACTTCATCCTCAATGCAAGATCTTAGCTAGGTTATTGCAGGTTTTCTCAAGAACTCATCTTGTTCTTCATCAACAAAGTGGATTAAATCATCAAAGCTTACAAAGGAGTTGGGAAAGGGTTGATTTCAACATACCAATCGGCACCAACTCCCCCATGGCATCAAGACTTTGCATACTTAATTAGGATTTCATTGCTTTATTTGTTCATCTTTTCTTCATTTTCCTATTTTAAGTTTTGTAAATGGATTTCATTGGGAATCCTTGTTTTACCTTGCATTTGATCTAATATTGTGATTGTTTTCTTTGTTTATGCAGGTAATAAATTAGAGTTCACAAAAATTAATATATTAAATCATGAAAACTTCAAAGACACCTATTCTAATCCATGAAAACATTTCATATTGGGGGAATGGTGTCGCATTGATGTGGAATGGCGACCCTTTCCCAATCCCACGGATAGAAGAGAATTGATGAAACTGATGAAAGATGTATATGAAAACTTGGTTTAAAGATAAATTAACATGATGCAATATATTTTAACATGATTTACACTAAGATGATTAATACGGGTGTGTGCAAAGCTAATTTAAATGAAGTTAAAGCTAAAAAGCTTCGAACCCTAATTACAAAATATGTTAAATGGATGCATCTAAGTTATCATGGAAGCCATTAATGGAATCTAACCTAATGATGCAAGTAAATTAAGCTACAAATATGCTAAATATAAGTGCTAGTGAAAATTATTTTAACAACATAATTTTTCTCTTAAAAGATGGATCCATTTGTCTCCAAATAGTGACATATTTATAGGAGAGAAAATGAGAAATGAATGGCTAAGATTAAGAAGGTTAGTCAATGGTCAAAAATGGAGGAGAGATGAAACATGGATCATGGATTATAATTAATAGATGAGAATCAATGATCACATGGATCAAGGAAGTCTTGTATGTTTTTATGAGGGAGAATCTTCCTTTTTTCAAATGACTGGAAAAAAGAGAATATTCTTTGGAATATTCTCATGGGTGAGAAAAATTAGATATCTAGCAAATTAAAACAAATTTTTAATGTGCAAAAGGGGAAGGAATATTCCATGAGAATATTACTTTTGGAGGAATGTGCAAAGGAGGAATATTCCCTTGCAAGTGGGGGGATTAGATTTATTAGTAATTTGATAATTAAATAAAGTCCTAATTATGAAAATTAGGGTAATTAAAATGATATTCATTAAATAAATTATTTATTTAATGAAAAGGGGAATTACATGATATATATTAAAAAAATGATTTAATGAAAAGGGGGAAAGGGAGATGATATTTAATTTAAACAAGTTAGGGTTATTTAATTAAATAAGAGGACTTAGGGATTTAAATTAAATAACTTGATGTATTTAATTTAATAAAATGAAATGTTAGTATGAAAGGGGGTGAATTGACCTAATTAAATTCATCAGATTAATAGATGAAAATGACATAATGAATTAAATAGCTAGGCTAATTTAATCAATTAAGCGAAAAGAGGATGGGTTTTGGGATGGAATGATGTTAGTATATCTTATTCGAGTGCATAATATCATTTAGAAATTTTTTAAGTGTCTACACTTTGCCCCTCTTTGAAGTGAGGTACCTATTACGTTGGTTCAAAGACTAATGCTTTTCAAATAAAAACTATTGCTTAAATCAAAAACATAAAATTCACTAATTTTTTGGATGCCCCACTACTTCCCCAACAAGGTGAATGGGCTATTTCCCCACCCTCTCAAGAAATTGGGCAGAAATTTTTAATTTTGGGTTGATTTCTTGACAAAGATAAAATATGGTTTGATAATTGTATAGGAGCGAATTTTCACCCCTAACGCAAATTCCCCTTTTGCCACATTGCACTTTAGAAAACAAATCTCAGAGGCTTAATTCCACATAAGCCTGTTGTTCACATCACAATCGGTGCCTATTTTGTGTGTTAGTGGAGGCATTTTTGTCAAGGATGTGCGCGTGGTGTGCAGATGTCTGCGGGGCGTGCTTATGTCCTTGGCAGATTCCTGTGGTTGGAGTCTGCATAATGTTACACTTCCTATTGGAAGTCAAAGTGTAATTCCTTTCTTCAATTAGTCAACCCGAATATGGCCATTTTCTTCCATTTATTCATCCATTTTCATATTCTACACAATTTTACACAATCTCTTCACAATTTGAGCATTCATCTACAAGCTTTGAAGCAACATTTCACACTTCATAGCAGCAATCTATCACTCCATCACTTCAATAGATAAAGTGCAGGATGAACCCATTGCAGAAGAGGCTTGATTTCCTCTCAATTTCTCCTCCACTAGCCTTGAACACTTTGGACAGAGGTGGTAAGCTCCTCTCAACTTCTCTATTGTCAGGTTGAGTAAGCGTGTACTATTTTGTAGTGTTTTTGGTCTACTTTTCTTGTATTCTCTCTTTATCATTTTTTTTCTACATCGTTGCAATCTTGGTTGTCTATGGAGATGGAAACACCAAAATGGGGGTCTGACTGAGGTAGACCCCTATATAGCCCCCAAACATTTTCCCTCTTTTCTATGTGTAGGTGCAGAGATCTTGGCGAAAGCTGGCAAAAGGGTTGTTGTGTGAGATCATTTTCATCACCCTTGTGGTAATCTACTTTCTTTACCATGTTTGTCTTTATGTTTTGTATTTCATGGTCTTATTTTACACCTTTAGAAGTTCTTAAACTAGGCTATTAGTCCATATTTTAGAGATTAGACCTTGTTTCCTTGGTTTCCTGGTCATACAAATGTCAGTGCACCTGAGAGATTCTAGCACACCACATTGTCATTTCAAAACTGCAATTTTGTCCTCTGACAAAGAACTATCTAAGACATGGAGTTGACCCTAAAAATTGACTTGTCTAGTCTCCTTTCAACTCATAGGTTCATAGAGTGATCAAAGTACCTTATAGTCCTCATCATTCTCATCTCGTCTATCCCAACACCCTTGCAAACTAAGGTAAGTTAGGGCAGCCATACTGCTCTCAACCTTTCATGACTTGGGGCCTTGTAGTGGCTGGTCCCCCTCTCACATTTTTGGTGAACCTTACGTGGACTGTTTTGGTTCCATTTTTCAATACTGAAAGATCATTTCCTTATGTCTTAGGAGTTTTGTAAGTGTTAGTGTTGTGAGAATTTCTCCTTGTAACCCAAACTGCAACCCCTAGTAGGTGTAGTTGGAAGGTTCCAAAGGTATTGTGTGACGAAACTGAAATTGGGTCACCATCTTATCTTGTAAACCTTAGGAGGCTTTGTGGAAGTACTATTAAATGTGCATGATGGCCTCTTTCTTAAATCAACCTATTCCCTTTGTGCAGAATTTGAGTAGTTGTACTAGTATAACCTTCATTTCATAGGACCTGCCAATGGGCTTCAATAGGGAACCATCTCCTCTTTACATTCCTATGAGGATAAATGGGAATATCATGGTAGGTTTTCTCATTGATCTAACATCCCAAGTAAATATTATAACTGAGGAGATCATGTTAATCAACTTCTGGCATAAGGATGGATATGATGCACCTAAAAGTATTGTCTACACACAAGACGGATTTTTTGTACCTCCTATGGGGAGTATTTTCCTCTTAGTCCTCATTGGACCTAAATCCATGAACCTTAAGTTTGACATCATCCCAGTGTCTGAACTCTTCAGAGTGAAGCTAGGTATCCCCTGGTTGGTAGCTATGGATGTAGTTCCCTCGGTTTTACACAAGTGTCTAAAATTCGTTCATGGAGGTTTGGTACACATTGTCCATGAAACCGGTTATAGACCACCAATTGCACATGGCAGCTATACCTTGGATTACTTTTGGCCTACACCTATTGGTCCTCTCCCCAGAAAGGACCTCTTGTATCACACATACCAAAACTATAAGAATGGGCACTCTAGGATGAAAGTAAGATACCCTCCTTCGACTTATGCTATTTCACATAGGGCTTGTCTAAAAGTTGATAGTGATTCCGCCAAGGCACGTAGAAGAGAAGTGGTCTCAAGATGCTCCTTCTTCCTCTACCATTGTTCAACCTAATGCTTCCTCTCGCTCTACTATGGTATCACCTGTTTCTATTTTGCATTTACAAGAGAATCCCATGGTGCCTGTGTGGAAAAAGGCCAAGCATCCTGTGTTTGAGTATCCTATCTTACCCGTAGATCCTAGGCCTATTCGATATGATAGATAGAAAGCCCCCCATAGAGAGTCCACTATGTCCTGACCTCCACAGCTTCCTACCGTTTCTTCTCCTAAAATAGTGAATGAAAAGAGGCCTAATGTTGAGGCATTGGAGTCGATTATGTTGATGGTGTTTTATGCACAACAACAAATCAAATAGAATATGATATCCTATCTCTCTTGAAAGGTAAATCTCTATCAGCAAGCCTCAAGAGATAACCCCAAGGTCTCTAATGTCAAGTCTTGACAATGCAATAAAACAACTCAGTGATAAAATGTGAAATGCTGGTAATCACAAGGGGGCCTTACAAATGAAAAATGCTGGAAGTGTACTTTCATCAGATGTAGCAATATGGTGATGCTTTTAATCCTAAAACTAACCTAGATTCAAAATAAACATTAAAAAAGATAAGGGTTTCAGAGAGATCCTAATGCTAAAACCTAAGATCAATCACAACAATGATGAATGCTAAAAATGGATAGATCCCCAATAAAACCAATCTCTGCTTGATCAAGGACAAGCCCACAACTCTGCATAAATAGTGCAATCTTATAAGGAAACTAAATATTTTCAGACTATGAACATTCATCCACATACCCAGTAAATGGTGCAATGTAAACAGGTATCCAGAGTTGAACTTAGTAGAAAATAAGGCCCAAACTAACTTTACACAACAACTTACAATTAAAAAATTGCTAAAATTATGGACTAGAGATCGATCAACATCATTAACATTTCACCATTGACATGAAAGAATTGAAAAACTAGCATCTAACATCTAACACTGATAATTGAGAATAAGAAACCATAAACTGTCAAAGGTAAATAAAAAGTTTGCCAAATCAACAACTAAGTTGCATTAATTATCCAACATTACATAACAATTTTCAGTCTCTCTCCTCTCCTACAACTAATTTCTAAAATCTACTTGCCAATTTTGGCCTTCTACACCTTCTAATCACCTCTTTTAACCTAGTCTAACCCCTTACAAATGAGAAAGTACTTTATAGAAAATTACATTTTGAATCAATGGCCAGGATTTAATTCATCTAATGACATAAATTACACTTCTAGAAGCATCCAACTATTACATTTAATTTAGGAGCTCATGGTACATCATCATCCAATCAATTGCATTCAATTGCATTATGGCCCAATGACATTAATTTTGAGAAAATCCTCATTGGAGAATAAATATAGCTTCACATGTCTTTCCTTATTAAATTCACCTCTCCAATTGGTATACAACTGGTGGCACTAATTCTTCTAAAGGCCCCACTTTAATATTTGAGTTGAACTTTTCCAGATTTCCCCTCTTAGCACGAATCCATATGCAAGTCCCCCCTTTTTTTTTTATTTAATCCTGCAAAATAGATATCATCATTAGTAGCTCACATGTCAAAATCCAACCCAAATTAAATTTTGTGAATTTATTTTATTTTATTTTTTAAAATTGCATTTCGGGAAAAAAAATCGTTTTTAAATTTTTTTCCATTTTTGGAAAATTTCGGGTTTTTGAGGGCTTGAAGGAATTTTCCAAAAAAGGAAATTTCAGGATTTTGAGGGGCCTAAAGGAATTTTTGAGGATTCTTGCTCAAGGAGGAAAATACCGAAATTCCAAGCAAGGTCAAAATCTCTTAAACCTCATAATTTTTTTTCTAGAAGAAATTTTTGAAAAGTTCAAAAAGCAACTTGGCCTAAATTTTTGTCCTCTATCCATTGGTGAAAAAATATTTACACATAACATTGAAAATTCACTTCAAAATCCCCATTTCCATTTTTCAAGACAAGTGAAGAGCCCCCAGAGCCTTAGAATATTGTCTTCATCAAACCAAGTCTCAAATTAATCCCAAAATAACCTCCCAAGAAGAGAAAAATTGAAATTGACAAAGCCAAAGTGCAGAGATGCAAAATAAAAAGAGGGTCCCCACCTCTATTGGGGCATGTGTGCGAAAATTGCACAACAGATTCCTCCTACCATTTCTAAACCTGCTCCTCCTTCTCCCATCTAGGAGTCTATCCCTCCATTGGAAACAACTATGGAGGATACTCCCATGGCTAAGCAGGAGCCTCCCATTCCTTCACAAACCCCAACTTCTAGGTCGAAGAGTCACAAAAACTTCCTTATGCATGAGTGGAAGTGCCTGTGAAAGGCTCTTCTAGCTCAACAAGCTGCCTTATAGAAGAAAGAAGATGAGACAATCGCTCTTGTATCAGGACCTTTTGCTACATCATTCTCTTTCTTCCCTTTTGCTTCTATTTGAACTAGCTTTGTGTCTCTTCTGGCTTCCATTGCAAGTGCACATGTGCCTGGAAAGGTGTAGGTGTACATCACTCCTTCTATGGAGCTGCCTTTATTGACATCCATCCTAGATGTCTTGCCTTTTCCAAAACCCATAGATATGATTAACACTTTAGTTGTATCTACTACAATACTTTCCTCCTCTCCCTCTATCTAGCTCACTTCATCTGTGGGGAAATCGCCTCCTCTGACGAAAATAAAGGTAGAGAATGGTTCCTCTAGCAACAAAGGACATAAGAGGGGCCCACCTTCCTTGAAAGGTGGTCCCGCACTGACTTTCTTTGTCCTAGTGATGGAACCAGTCCTAGCCTCTTTCAAGTTTGTCATCACTCCCCCATCCAATGAGATGAAACATGGTACTCTCGTTAAGTGTATATTTAACTCGGTGGATGAAGTTTTGAACTTGTTAGCAATCTTCACAAGGTCGTTGACATTATACCCACAAGAGTTGAGTGATGGAGACCTCGAAGGTCCCTTTTCCTTAGCCCTTGTTGTGGGAGGATTAGAAGCTCCTCCCCTTAACATAGCACCATTATAGGCTCGACATCCTTCCCCCTATGATGATCATCTAGAGTGGGAAGCTGACGACCTCTTGGTTGACCAATGTTAGGGGAAGACTCTCTTCTTGATCTTTATATTAGAGGTGTGTATGTGTTGTGATATGTTCCCCTTGATCATATTATATCTACCTCGATGTCCCTCGTCACCCCTATTGGTGCTTGGATATAGGCAAGGCATTTGTGTTGTAAACCTTCTTTTATGTGTATCATCACTCTTCTATGTGTATCACGTCCTTGTGTCTAGCTTGGGCACAACTCGACTAGACCTTACCTTTCAAACAACATGTCCCTGGAGTGGACCCCTTTTACTTTTGAAGGGTTCTCAAGGGACCCCTTTGAAATTCTTCTAGCTTAGCAATGGTCTGCATGACTGCTCATTTACTAGCCTATGCGGACATTTCCTGACGTGTTCTATCTATGGGTAAACATGTCATCATTTTTTACTCTATGAAGTCCCCTTTTGCTCGATCTCCCTCATGTGAGAGGTCTTGGGTACCTTCCTTGCAAGTCTACAGGTCTATAAGGCACTTTCCTAGTTTCCTTCATCTAAGATTTCTTGAAGGATACCTCCCTTGCAGGTCTATGGGCTTGTGAGGTGCTTTCATTCTTTAAATTTATAGTTCTATGGAGCTATGGAGCCTTTTCATTGTCCTATACTTTCAGGATCGCCAGACCGTGCTCTGCTTCCTCGTTGATATAGGTATACATCTCTAACCATGCTACTTCTTTGATCTACTTTATTGAAGCACTCATTAGTATTCGTACTCACTAAAGTGCGAGAAAAATGTATAGGAGTGAATTTTCACCCCTAATGCAAATTTCCCTTTCAGCCCTTTACACTTTAGGAAACCAAACTCAGAGGCTTAATTCCACATAAGCTCATTGTTCACAACACACTTGGCACCTATTTTGTGTGTCCATGGAGGAATTTTTGTCATGGATTCCCACATGACATGAAAATGTCCATGCAATGTGCTTATGTCCCTAGAAGATTCTTGCAGCTAGAGTTTGCAGAAACGTTACACTTCCTATTGGAAGATGAAGTGTAACGCCTTTCTTCAATTATTTGACCCAAATATGGTCGTTTTCTTCCATTCCTTCTTCATATTATCCATTCATTCATCCATTTTCATATTATTCACAAGTTTACACAATCTCTTCATGCTTTGAGCATTCATCTACAAGCTTTGAAGTAGCATTTCACACTTCAGATAAGTAACCTATCACTCCATCACTTCGATAGAGCAAGTGTAGGATAAATCCATTGCAATAGAGGCTTGAGTTTCTCTCATATTTCTCATCCACTACCCTTGAGTTCTTTGTATGGATGTGGTAAGCTCCTCTCATCTTTTCTATTGTTTGGTTGAATAAGTAGGTACTATTTTGTAGTGTTTTTGGTCTACTTTTCTTGTATTCTCTCTTTATCGCTTTGTTTCTACATCGTTGCAATCTTGGTTGTTCGTGGAGGTGGAAACACCAAAACGAGGGTTTGGCTGAGGTAGACCCCTATACAACCCCCCAAAATTTTCCCTCTTTTCTATGTGTAGGTGGAGAGATCTTAGAGCAAGTTGGCAAAAGGATTGTTGTGTGAGATCATTTTCATCACCTTGTGGTAATATAATTTCTTTACCACATTTTTCTTTACGTTTCATATTTCATGGTCTTATTTTACACCTTTAGAAGTTCTTAGACTAGGTTTTTAGTCTATCTTTTAGAGGTTAGACCCTGTATTCCTAGTTTCCTGATTGTACGGATGCCAACACACCTAAGAGACACCAGCGTGTCATGTTGTTGTCCCAGAACTGCACTTCTATCCTCTGACAAAGAACTATCTGAGACACAAAATTGACCCTGAAAACTGACTTGTCTAGTCTCTTGTCAATTCTCAGGTTTGCAGAGTGATCAAAGGACCTTACAATCCTCATCATTCTCATCTCATCTATCCTAACACCCTTGCAAACTAAGGTAAGTTAGAGTAGCCATACTGCTCTCAACCTTTTTTGACCTGGGGCCTTGCAGTGGTTGGCTTCCCTCTCTTATAGTAATATAGCAACACATGGGCTTTCAAAGTTAAACATCACCCAAAAGTAGTGAACGACACACCTTGCAAATAGTGACGCACCCCGATATTTATATATAATGACATAGCATAATATCAATTCGTTATTGAGCATAGCGATGCGCATCACCAAAATGGTGACACACCTCCCAAATGGATATAGTGATGCACCCCTGAAAGAGTGATGCTATTGATTTCCGTTACATGTTTGATGTTTAAGATGCAAATTCTCAAAGTTTGATTAGTTTTTTTTTACTTTTTAGAAAATTGACATGTGTGCGATGCGTGCAGGAGGATCCTCCACCATTGATGTCTCGAGAGAACTGATATGACATTTTGGCTACAACGAGATATTTTGATGACCTGGAGGTGGGTGTGTTTGGGGAGGCTAGGGTTAGGATTTGTCACTTTCTTGCTCGAGATCAAGACCTATCTCAGTATGGTGATTGCATTGATCGAGAGATGGCACAACAAGACCTCTTCATTTCTCTTGCCCATTGGGGAGGCAACCATCACTGTGGAGGATGTGTGGTACATTTTATGATTTCCCATCCATGGAGAGTGTGAAATTTATGATCCATATGCTAGTAGATGCATGTCTCCCTCTTATACATAAGTGACAGATTGTTCTAATCATCTCCCAGATTGATCTAGATTTTTACTGTTGTTGGGTGGATACATTCAAATTGTTCATTGCAACCTTGATTTGTGGCATGGGAGGGTATGATTAAGAGGGATGTGATGCATTCCTAGGGTTTTGTTATCCTTGCATCATTGTACTATGATATGCTCAAGGTCATATACTGAGAGGGTAGGAGCATCAGAGTAGGTGTCACATTGCTTCATATATGGGCATACGAGCATATTGGAGTGTTGAGGCCCTTCGTGGTTCTTATAGATATCCATGAGGATGAGCCTATCATTTTTTGCTATAGGGTGCCAATGAAATTGCAAAAAATAGGCCCCACAAGTTTTCCATATTAGTGTCATGTCATTGATGACATGATTTTTAGATGGAGGTCATGGCTACAATATCCATGGTGGTATGATGATCAACAATAGCTAGATTTTTTCTCATCAGACTTGGTACATGTAGGGCAGAGAGCACATGATTATTGAGCACTACCTCCCAAACCATGTTGCTTGATAGTTTGGGGAGGTACAAGATGTGTTAGCATATGATTATACTGCTATTTTTTCCAAATCTCAGAGAGAGGTATTTTGATGGGATTTTTTGCACTTCTCAACATAGACAAAACACGTGTAATGTCTCTCTTGAAAGGTGATAATATAAAATTGAGTTTTATAAAGTTACCCCAAGGTCTCTTAGGTTTCAGGTCATGACTGTGCAAAAAATAGCTCACTTGTTTGTTGTGATTTTTTGGTAATCGCAAGGGAAATTTATGGTTGACTAAGCATGGATTTTCATGGGTCTATTATTCAATTTAAAAATTCTAGAAATGGATGAACAGTGACAACAAATTCTTAGATAGTAGTCTAAAACTTCTTTAAATCATCAAATTTGGATTTACTATGATGCTAAAATGGTATGTTTATCGTAGATTCAAAATAAAATTCAAAAGGTTAAGGGGTTTAGAAGTTTCCTAAGTCTGAAACTGTGATCAACAGTAACAATAGAGGATGTTACAGTAGACAAATTCCCAAACTAAGTTTTTCTTAACCAAGGACAACCAGTAGTGTCATAAAACTAGTGCAATCTTCTAAGGATCTTTGTATATTTTCAGATTGTGCATTCACCCATTTAGCATGAACATACAATCGAACTTAAGTGTAGAAGAAAAGGAAGGTTGGACTAGCTTTACACAACAATTTATCATCAACAAATTACAAAAAGTATGAGCTGTAAATGTATCAAATACCATAGCATACATTCATCATTAGAGTTGAACATGAACTAATAATAAAAAATAAGCTTAAACAAAAATGAATAAATCTGAAACAAACTTTTGGAGATAGAATCATGCATACATAAAGAACAATACACAAGAAAACATCACTTCAATGCTTTTCTCAAATATTTCAGTAATATTCCTATACACAACAACTCATCTCTCTATTTGAAAATGAGAGGATGCCCCTACTTATATTTTTCAAAAAGTAGAATGAATGGTCAAGATTACTTTACAATGAGTGGCTGAGATTAATTCTAGTTTAGGGTTGTTCACATCACCCAAAATGAATACAAAATTTATAATATAAAAATATTCTATTTTTTATTTTCTCTATTTTGTCCTCAAGTTAATTTTGGCCTTTTAACTATTTTAGGAAATACTCATCACCTATTATGGGATTTCTAGCTTCCTTTTGCAACAAGGCGTACTAAAAAAACTTGCCAATTACAGCCAATAGCTTCTTATCCTTAGAAAGATCAGATTTAGAGATCTAGAAGGGAACTCTTTTGAATCCTTCCCTCATTTGATCTCGATGTTCTATGCACTTTGACCTATCTCTGAGCATTTTCTCTAACTCTAAGAAGACGCATGTGGAAAAATCCATGAAGTCTACTGACAAAGTGTCACCAGATCCTTGGTCCACTCTCTCATGAAACTCATGCTTGATCACCTCTTGATCTATCTCTAATGTTAGCATATCATATCCTATCATTAGTTTCAATAATTCAATGCATTAAACCCGATGATCTGCAATCATCTCATGATTAGACTCCAATTCAACCAAGGACATCTCGAAAAATCCTTTTATGTACTTAAAATCTAGAAGCCATACTTTGGGTAACCATTTGTATTCTTTTTGACAATGTTAATTCTTTTTCCCATATCCCCTAGGAGAGCTACAGAATGCTATCCAACTTTGGGTATGTGATTCTATAGAGATCAAGGAATTATTTACATATATCCATCTCTTTGTCTACTTCCTTCTATAGGAGCTAATATTTTTTATGCATCTGGTTTATACAATTAATGCCCTTCTCCCCCATGTCAATTACTCTCTTGAAGTAGTCGAAAGTATACGTGGTACAATTCCTCATCTTTTCCATTTTATTAACTTCTTCTTTGGATAGTATGGCGAGCACCGAAGATTTTGTTGGAGCTTCATCTATTGAAGTTGTCCATTATTGAATGAACGCATTTAGTTCTTCCACTTGTGCCTTTAACTCCTCCTTTTTTTTATTGATCCTTATTCATTTTTTGGAGGATGGTGGAGACAGATCCCTAAAATTCATCAATTTTCTAAGCTTGAGATATTGGACCTAAATTGATGGTTGTTATTTGATAATATTTTCCCTAAATGACATCTATATCCTTGCCTTCTATGAGAGTGGTAAATTTTAATACTTTAGATCTTGAAGCATCCATTGTTATGTGTGACCCGATTTTCATTTTCTTCTCTCTTTGAGTCTTTACTTGTGTATGCACTAGTATTTCCTCCAAGCAGGCCTTGGGATTTGAAAGCACGAGAGCCTTTCTCTTCAACTATTCCTCCAACCATGAAGGAACTTCTATTTGACGACCTAGGAATGTATTTTTTAATTCATTATTGTTCCATTTATCCTTATCTTTTAAGGGCTCATCCTCTTCATGCCTGGGAGCATCTTCAACATTTTCCTCCTCTTCATCCTACTCCTCATCTTACAACATGGCCTTTCCCTTTTTAGGCTTAGCAAACTCTACATTTTCTTCATCTGTAATAATTTCTTCTTGTGTTGTCCCTTTGTCTTCTTTGTGCTCAATCCTAACATCTTTATCAGGTTCAACATCCTTTTCTTGGTTATTTGTTATATTGGGTGAGTAACAAGGTTCAAGTCTATAACCTCCAACTCATTCCAATCAATGATAGGAAATAGTTTGTTAATCAAAGTCTTCTATCTTTCATCAATAATATTTCCATCTTCGACAATTTGATCTCGGACTGGGTATAATTTGATGGCCTTTACAAATTGGGAAGTCATCCTCATGTAGTGTCATTTCCAAACTTTGCGGTGTTCATCGCAGTTTTCCAAAAAATCTTCGATGTGCGGTCTATGAGTAGACTACCTTCCAACCCACTTCTTTAATTTTCTAAGAGGGTCTAAGCCTCATCATTTTCTGTGTAGCTCCAAGTTGTATTCCACAAGACCTTTTTCTAAGTTCTTAGTGCATAGGGCAGCAAGGAAAGAATAAATCCATTGCCTGAATGTAAGGGGATATGGGACCCCAACATGATTCTTATTATGTAACAAAGTGTGGGAAATATGTAATTGTCGAGTAAGCTCCAACAATATGATTCTTTCATTAGGGTATCGAGGTAGCTAGAAGGGTCTTCTTAAGAATCCTTCTACACTAAGATATGTAAATTTAGGGAACTACATGAACCGATACTCAAAATATTTCACCACTTCCTTAGCATTGTGGGACATTCTCCTATGGTATTCTCTTGACAAGGTACAAATGATATGAAAAATAAAAGCATCGTTGAGCCTCCTGTAATCTTTCTTCAAATTTATGTAATGTAGTTGCGGGTAGTAGTCATACACCCTAACTTTCCCCTTCTTCATTCCCAATGTCCCAACACAATCTACTCCTTTATATGGGAACTTCACAACTAGAAGGTATACCAAATAAGAGGTCATGTAAAATTCATAAGTCTTCTTCACTACCACAAATTGATTGTGCAGATTGTTGATAATAATCTTGGCACAATGGAACTTGGCCTCTCCTCTCAAGAACTCTTCAAAAAAATAAAACATGCACTCCTCAAAGATCAAAAAAGTGGGGAGGCCCATTACTCTTCTTAGGAGAGTCACCAAGTCATTGGTTTCTTCTACAAAGTCACTTTTGTATAGTATTTACGACACCTCGTCAGTGTTGCTTCTCTTGTCATGGAGCCATGTCTAGTTGATTTTTCTTTTCTAGATTTTCTTTGGGAGGCAATAAGTTTTTTCCGCTAATTATGGACAAGGAATGATGACCTCCCAAGGGAAACAGTCTGTAAAGGAAGAATTGCAAGAGGGATCTGACTTTAATTTTTTTAAATTTCACCCTTCAAAGTTTCAACAATACATGCATGAGAAACTTAAGATGGGGAACTATGTTGAGTTGGTTGTTAGCGACAGTGAAGACGAAGCAAAGATCTACATGAGTCCAAGACTTGGTCAACATGATGATGAGTTAGGTTTAAGGAAATGATAGGTGGAAATTGCAAGGTGGGGTTCCTTACACGGTTTATCATTAAAAAATGACCCAAGGGAGATAGCCCTCCCAAAGCAACAGCCTACAAAAGCAGACCCGCAATGGCATCTTTCCTTAGTAATTTTAACACTTAGGTTTAGTTTTTTCAGTGTGCAGTGACAAGGGTAGGGTCCACAAAGTAGGCAGATGTTTGAGTGTGTTCGTTAGAAAACAACCATGGAGTGACGTCTTTCAGGTAATAGTACCACACAAGGGAAAAATAACAAGGATTTATTGGCTTAGGGATTTCACCATTTTGTTTAGGTTTGAAAGTGAATGAGAGGTTTGTAAAGTGAGTTGCCCTAAGGGCTTCACCACTAGACATAACATGGGAGGAGAAAAATTATGCATGGGGGGCCACAAAGACGTCCCATCCACTCTGATAATTATCTTCATTCTTGATAGTTTTTTGAGGGTGGAGCCAAAGGGCATGGAGGCAGCCATTTGCTTAATTGACCTCAGTGGTGTTTTAAAAGAGTGGGTCTCTCAAATTAAAACCATGATTGGAACATTGAAGGTTTGGAATGTGGTTCCATGGTTTAAGTTCAAGTATGTAAGTTCTAAAATTTTTACACCCAAAAACCCTAAGGTGACGAATTTCCTCAAATGAACTTAAAAAAAAACAAGAATCAAACATAATGTTTGGGGGCCTACCTAAATCACGTAGGAGAAAGAAAGAAGTCACCAAAATATTTGATTTCCTTTTGCACACACTACAACTCATTTTTCTCTCTTTGAGTTCAAATTCTTTAGGTGAAAATGATAGCAGTGGGGAGCTATATTTATAGAAAATCTCACCATTAATGCCGGTATTAATTGTAGGTATGGTAGGGGCACAGTTTGGTGAATATGTGGGAACCTGATGGTTCAGAGACATCAAGTTAAAGACTACATAAAGAAATGACTTGCAGGTACCAGAGGTGAGAATTCCACTATAGGATGGCATGTGAGAAATTCCATAGGGAATGGAAAAGTAGAGACGAATCTCTAGAAAAGGAAACCCGTAACGGCAAACCCGCAAGAGGTGAAGGAAAAAGTGGATTTTGAAGGAAGGAAACCCACAAGGAAACATCCACAAAAGCCTAAAACCTCATGAAACTTGTGTAAATGGTTTGGGCCAAGATGGATTTGTAAACTTCAAGGCTCATGACCAACTTAAGCTCAAAATAGGGGCATGCAAAACAAGGCATAGACAAACCAACTCGACAAAGGAAAAATGAAAAGAGGGCATCCCCGGTTAGAATAGGGTGTTTGTGTAATAGGAAAAACAAATGGAGACTCTACTGGGATAATGCTCTTGAGCATCCCAAGGATAAGGGTTCATTCACAACCTAGAATCTATGGTTTCATAGACCAGAAGTAGGAATCATTAGAAAAAATCAAGGCTTAGAAGAGAATAGAATCCTTAATTGAATCGGGTCACAAAATACCTCAGAAGTGTGTGTGCAATGAGTTTTTTCCCCTCCCTCAAAAACCATATAGGATGATGATCAATCAGCCAAGACAAGCTACATAAGTAATCTATCTCTAAATGTAACCTAAACATTTCTTTGCTACTAGTTAGGCATCCATAGCCCCAACAAAGTTGTCACTACAATCCCCATGACCCTTTCTCTATTGCAATTTGAGTGTCCATAGCCTTGATATAGTTGCTTTCATACCCACACAGTTACCTATTTTTCAATATTTTGTAATCCTTTTTTTCTTCCTTTTTTATTTTCTTCTTATACCCTTTTTCTCAACTGTATAAGAAATGAAGCTTATAGTGGGTTTGGAGATTACACTAGTCACTGGAGTTGATTTAATATTTTTCACTTGCCAAGGTTTTATAGTAACTTTCATATATCTCATCAAGAGTATTTAAAATCTGTATTACATGAGCCTTGAGATAAGTGTGAAAGGATTCAAACAAGGGTTCCACTCTAGGTCAAGCCAGAGTTTGGGTGAGGAGATTTGATTCATGGAAGTGAACAAAAATTCATGGTAACTCATGAAGACTTATCCATGGAAAAAATGAGAGCACACAATAGAGTGGGCCCATTGAGGAGGCCGATCAAATCCACTACATCAAGACCGAACAACACACTCAACAAAAATAAGGCTTGTCAAAACAAGAAAAAGAAAAGAAAAGAAAAATAAAAAGATAAATACCTACCCTAACTATATATAAGGGTGAGATAACACAACTCAGGAAAGGAAATAACACTTCAGGGATTTCCCATTGAGTGTAACAAGACATCTTCTCTAGTAAGGTTTTTCAGATGGAAGGTATTATCTTCTAGAATTTCAAAAATTTGAAAGGGGCCAAGCCAAAGCTTGTCAATTTTGTCATGTCCCCCTTTCTTCTCATGGGCCTTATCCTAACATAACACTAAATCATAAATTCTAAAGGCCTTATCCTTGTCTCTACAGTTGAACCATATTTTGATTATTCCCTAGTGTTTGGAAAAAATTTCTATGGCTTCATCATGTATTTCCTTTAAATGGAGTAGCTCAACTAAGCAAGCCTCAAGGTGTTCTCCCTGCTCATAATAGGTGTTGATAAATTGTACCATGCGAATCTTGAGTTGGATTGGGAAAATAGGATCTGAACCATAAATGAGGTGGTATGGGGAGGCTCCTAAGGGTGCTTTATGTCAAGTGTGATCTAACCATAGAGTAAATCATAGCTGGGTGTGCTAGTCCTTAGGGTTCTTATCTAATAGTTTGTGTATAACACTCAACAAGTTCTTATTTGCGGATTTAGCTAACCCATTACCTTGAGGATAGTAATTTGATGAAAAATTAAGCACAATTCTATAATCAAAATCCCAACCTACAAATTAAAGAGAAGCGAATGTAGGACCATTATCATAGACTAATGCAAAGGGGCATCCCAAATGATTTATAATAAAAATTTACAAAAAATTAATAACTACCTCAGTTGAGCATTGTTGACATGAAATTGCTTCTAACCATCTAGTACAATAATCAATTGTGATCAGAATGTACCTATGACCCATAGAGGATGGTGGGTTTACCGAACCAATTAAGTTGAGTCACCACTGAGAAAAATACCTTACCTTTGCATCTAGTTGTAGCAGGACAGTAGCATACCTCTCCTTGGTGGCAGCAATATGGAAAATATGGCAAGATCAGACATGATTGTGAGTTTCTTTGAATAAGGTTGGCCAGTAATATCCGTATCACAAAATCTGATGGGAAGTTGAAGGGCCAAATCCATGTCCCATTCCAAATTTGTCATGGAATTTCATCAGCACTTCAGCTGCTTCTATTTTCTCTAGGCATCTGAGGTAGATCCCTTCATGATTTTTCTTATACAAGATGGAACCTTTCAGCATATAATTGTTTCTATTCAACCTCAGATCTCACTTCTGGACTCTTTGTAAGCATGACAGGAACTTGTTATTCAGTAGATAATACATGATATCATCATACCACTCATCCAAAGAAATGTAATCCAAGTGGTATTGCTGAATAGTGAGCTTTGGCTTTGTTTCTGCCATTGTACATGTGAGAGATTTTCCTTGAACTAGATTCATTGGTTGGATATCCATATCACATTCTTGTAGTAATGTAACCCATTTGGCTCATCTTTCTCCTATTCATTTTACATCAACAGTATCTTGATAGCTGGATTTGGAATTACGAAAAACACCTTGTTTATCTAAATGTAGTGACTGAACTTCTTGAATCCATGGACTAAGGCATATTCCTTCTTCTCTACATTATTTTAGCATAATTCAACATCTTTTAATGAGGCACTCATAAAGGAAATAGGATACTCATTTCCTACGCCATCCTTTTGTATTAGCATGTTGGAACACGAGTGATATGAAGAAAATGAATAGATATAGAACGGTAGACTAATCTAGGATGATTAATACCAGAGCATCTTCAATGGCTCTATTAATTTTTGCAAAATCTTTCTTAGCTTCTGGTGTCTATTCTACTTTAGCATCTTGTTTAAGTGTTGCATTTAGCAGCTTCACTATTTCTACAAACCCTATGATGAACTTCTTGAAAAAGTTGGTTTTCCCAAAGAAGGATTTCATTTCTTTCTTTCTTCCCAGAGGTTGAATTTTTTGAATTCCTGAATAAACTCTGGATCAATGATTATGCCCTTTTATAAAATCATATGTCCCAATAATTTTCCTTCAGTTACCCCAAAGCTACACTTCTTTGGGTTCAATGAAATGCTAAACTCTCTACAATTCTGGAACACCTTTCATATGTCAGAGACATGATCCACTCTATCCTTTGAGAACACTATGAGTTCATCCATGTAGATAATTATTCATTTTTTGATGAGGTCTTCGAAAGCTATATCCATGGCATTTTGAAATTTTGCACCTGTGTTGATTAATCTAAATGAAATTCTTTTGTAGGAAAATGTACCCCACTTAGTGGTTAAATTCATCTTTTTCCTATATTTATATTGTACCATCACTTGGTTCCTAATTAACCTTCAGTAAATGACATCATTTGTGAACCACTGACAATTTGCAACACTTCATCTAAGGAGGGTACCAGATAGTTATCCTTCTTAGAAGCTCAGTTCAAATTTCTAAAATCCATGCATAACTTAATTTCTCTATTTTTATTGTGGACTGGGACTAAGTTGGCCACCCACGTGGAATGTCTAATGGGGAATATGATTCTTACGGACAACAAATTTTGCACTTCCTTAAAGATAATAGGTACCAGCAATGTATTGATTGGACGTTGTTGCTACCTGAAGGGTCTCATGTCCAGCTTGAGGGGAATAGTATGAGTGATAATCGAAGTATCATACATTTTGAGTTCCTCGTACTCCCGAGCTATCATATCAAGGAAAATATGTAATGCATTTTTTGATTCCCCTTCTTTCTTTTGAGGTGCAAAAATTTCCAATAAACACATTCTTTACATCTTCTACAATACCTAGATTATGAGCATCACATTGGTTACTTATGGAATCCTTCTTAGTTTTATAGTCATGATCTCTTATTTGGTCAAGGTCAAATACCCTTTCTAACTAAACCATACCCCTAGGTAATGTGTTTGTTTTCAAATTGATAACCCCTTCTATGTCAATATTTGCTTCCTCGGGTTCTACTTCATCTATGATTTGGGAAGCAAATATGTCTGAGCTAGTGATGAAGTCAAGAATATGTTTTTCATCTTCAAAAACTTGGAATTTGGTTACATTATCAGGAACTGATGGGGTAGAAGTTATTTCTATAGTAAATTTCCTTAGGCTAGTCAGTGATAAGGGTTGTATGGTGCTAGCTTCTTGTGCTAAGGCATCAATGGTTTGATTCTTTCTATGGGGGATTAACTAGATTTTGAATGAATCAAGTCCTATGAGATACCATACCCTATGCCTATAATTAACTAACCTCCAATCATGACATGAGTATAATTTTACAACTTCTTTAACCACTAGTTAAGAGTCCCCAAAAAATTGTAACATTTTGAGTTTCTTTCTTAATGTCATTAGCAATCCATGAACTAATGCCTCATACTTTGCTACATTATTACTGCAATGAAGTAGTAATCTATGTGCAAAAAAGTATGTGTTACTCGAGGGGTTGTTGAAGCCTACTATCACTCCTTGCTTAGATTTGGATCCATCAAATCATAAAATCCAGAACCTAGAAGGGTATTTCCCTTGAGATGTGATATAGAATACTTCATTGGTGGGAAGCGTGTTCATTCTTTTCCCTTTGGGTGATTTGAATTCAGACTAACCATGGTCTTGTTGTTCCTTTAGAATGATCTGCCTTTTGATACTATCTATAGTTGTTTGGAACAAGAAGCAGTCGAACTTGAAATGGGTTGCATCATGTATTTTGTACAAGTTGGGTATCAACGGCTCTTTGAAATCCATTTTGGCTCCTAAACTAAGTTGATCTTGCACACAATTTTTTATTAATTCCTAAAAACTATTAGACAATCCAAG
The DNA here is from genome assembly GCA_007115665.2 of Sequoiadendron giganteum. Classification (NCBI taxonomy): domain Eukaryota; kingdom Viridiplantae; phylum Streptophyta; class Pinopsida; order Cupressales; family Cupressaceae; genus Sequoiadendron; species Sequoiadendron giganteum. Next base: position 285,673,780 of record CM021102.1, on the reverse strand, counting down.
ATTGCCATAATCTTGTAATTATTCATTATCAGACTCAACCAATACTTTTGTGCTATTGGGAAGAGCAGTCAAATCTATAGGGTCATGACATAGCACAAGGACTTCTTTGGTGCTTCATTCTCCTTCACCTTCACAGGTGATAGGGAGGTAATTTCCTAACTCTATTTCCACAAACAACACCTCATTCTTATTCTTGTATTCAGTGATCACAAACTTCATTCTTGGCTGGTGTTCAATATCTATTTCATTAGGCAATCCCTTCCATGGCAGCCATAGGTTTGAATAATCAGTTGTAACATATCCATTTAGAGCTCGAGTAAAGTCTCTCCCTAAGATGATGCCATAAGTATTTTGGATGTCTATGACTTGGTTCTCAATAACCTGTTGTACCCTTAGATCTACCGCAACCTACATAGGGATCTTATTTAATTATCCCACAATTTTTACCTCGGTCTTATCAAGCTGGGTCACCTTATGTCTAGTTGGGGTAGGGGTTATTCCTAGTGCTTGGAATACTGTGAATGACATGACATTGGCTAAGGCCCCTAATTCTATCAGATAGTTATATTTTTTTTTCATATATATAGATTTTCAACAATAAAGGAGGGGTATCCAACTTCCCTTGAAATAATCCCATATAAACATTAGCCTGGGCTACCTAAGCCTTATCCTTTTCATTTTTTTATTTATTTTTGTACCATATTTTTTTATTTAGTTGGTTCCTTATCTATTTTTTGATTTTTTCTAGGTGGTTGATATGGTTTCCTTGCCATGATTTCCCTGATCACTGGCTCACTACTAGAGGTATCGAATGAGACTCTCTTTGAAAGTACCTATTGAGCTAGCTTTGATGGGGAAGTTTTGTTCAATGATCTAAAGAAATAACTCCTAACAACGGGTACTTTTAGCACCTCAAAGGCTGACAAGCTTATTTTCACCTTCTCAAATTCCTCAACCACATATTCTCCCATCTACTCAACTTCCACCTTAGCTGAACTACCTCAAATGAAATTGATAGGTTGTTCTTTATTAGGATCGAGTTGAATAATCCTATTAAAATATTATGTAGTCACTTTATGATAGGATGGGTTATTGCTAACATTTGGGGCAGGTGGCATATTGAAATTGTTTCATGGGGTAGATGTTGTAAAGGGACCACCAACTTGTTTATTTCTCATATTGTAAGGAATGGCACATTGGTGGAACATATGAATATCTCCCTCATGTTGTTCCTCCTTGTCTTTAGGTCCATTATCTATTGAATCAAATAGTTGAGATAAAGATCCCTCATTACTTACCTCTTTCATTTCACCTATAGTTTTTGTGACTTCTTTCTCGAGTTGTTCTTTTCACTTTTGAGGGAAAGGTTACTAGTTGACCACCAAGACTGAATAGTCATATGGTTTTGATGGTACTATCTCTCTACAACTCAATCCATCAATAGCATTTTGGACCTCTACTTGAAATATTTTTGCAATAGTTTGGAACTCTCGATAGTCAAGCTCGAAATGCCTATTAGTTTTTTGAATTATACACCATCTGGAGAGGGCTGCTTCAGCTAAGTAGACTCCACTTTTCTATTTTTCTATTTCACCAAGTGGATCAAGAGGTGTAGGCACCCCACCATTGTTTGGTCCGATGTTCCAAGCTCTATTTCACCTATGGGGTTATCTTCTTTCAAAAAAAATCCATGAGCTTTGGCCTCGTTCATAAGTCTTCCTTGAAGAGGGACCTGAATCTTGGTTGTCCCTTTGATATCTAGCCTGAATGCTCCTTTGAGATGCTTGTAGCTGATTATTTTGGTTCCTCAAATGAGTTACTTCAATTGACATCTTTATCACTAGTTCAACTAACTCATCAATTCACTCCTTGTCTGCATTGCTCTACATTGGTACTAAATTTTGAAGGAAGATTGGATGTGTTGTAGATAGATTTTGATGGGTAGTTAAAGGCTCAAAGCTTTGGAAGTATGAAGGTACTTGGGGCTATGGTGGATAAGCCTACTGACTCAAAGCTTGCAAGTAACTTGGTATTTGTGGAACTGGATGTGGTACTAAGGGAAACTAAGGGACCAGGTTTATTAATGGGGTTTGATGAGCCAAGGCATGAGTGATTCCATGAATTTGTTCAGGGTTGGTGGTAGGTCCTAATGAAGGTAGTAGACCTCCAACATTCTACCCCAAATAAGTGCTTACTTTTACTACTTCTTCATAAGCCTCTACCAAAATTGCAACCGGTTGATGCATTCTCTTGACCAAGGTGGATGTGAGCTTGTCCAAGGTAGTGTAGTATTCTAATTTGGCCGAAGCATCATCAACTATATAAGGAGGTTACAGCTTCATGTATGTTCTATGAAATATGTTATTGAATGAGATGGTTGGCTCATTAACTTCCCTCCTTACTGACATGAACTGTTGATACAAGTCTGTAGGGATGACTGGGACTTTAAATTTCTACAAAAATGTGTTCTTCATGAGATCCCAAGAAGTGATGGAGCCTATAGTAAAATGTATATACCAATAGAATTCTTCATCTCCCAATGAGTAAGGGAAGAGTCTACATGAAACATCTTCATCTTCAATCTGCATATCCTTCAAGGTTGTTTAGAAAATCTTGATATGTTCTTTTGTTGTCCTCTAAGGATCATATGGGTGGAATTTAGAGTAGAAGCATTTTGAATTCTTTGGCATGTCATGGTAATCATTGAAGGACAATGGAGATGGATTATTTCCAAACCAGGTCATTAGTAGAGGTGCGGTTGGTAATAGTTGAGTTGCAACAACTTGTGTTTGAATTATGGAATCTATAATAGCACTTTGGATGTGGGAAGTGAATGGATAAAAGGCTAGTTGAAGTGAAGGAGAAGGTGGAGATGGAGATGGAGGGGATGGAGGATGAGTGGGTGGAGTTGAAGTTGAATTTTTCCATTTCTTGGCTCTCCTAGCCCTAGTAGGGGTTTTTAACTATTTAAATTCTCCCTTATTTGGTGTGGATCTGGTTACTCTATGAAATATTTGAGGGGAGAAGGACCCAATTTGATCTAGCTTCGTCCAAGGTCCCTCCTTCTAATGCCAATTTTGTTGATGGGTGTTTTTGCACTTCTCAACACATACAAAACAAATGCGTAATGTCTCTTTTGAAAGGTGATAATCTACAACTAAGTTTCAAAAAATCACCCCAAGGTCTCTTAGGTGTCGGGTCATGACTTTGCAAAAAATGGCTCAGTTGTTTGTTGTGATTTTTTTGTAATCACAAGGGGCATTTATGGCTAACTAAGCATGAATTTTCATGGGTTTGTTATTAAGTTTTAGAATTATAGAAATGGATGGACAATGATAGAAAATTCTTAGACAACAATCTAAAACTTCTTTAAATCATCAGATTTGGATTTACTATGATGTTGAAATGGTATGTTTAACTCAGATTAAAAAAAAAATTCAAAAGGCTAAGGGGTTTATAATTTTCCTAAGTCTAAAATTATGATCAACAGTAATAATGGAGGATGTTGGAGTAGATATATTCCCAAACTAAGTTTTTCTTAACCAAGGACAGCCCATAGTGCCACAAAACTAGAAAAATCTTCAAAGGATATTTATAGATTTATAGATTGTACATTCACCCATTTAGCATGAACATACAATTTAACTTAAGTGTAGTAGAAAAGGAATATCAAACTAGCTTTACACAACAATTTATCATCAAAAAATTACAAAAAGTATAAGTTGGAAATGCACCAAATACCATAGCATACATCCATCATTAACATGGACTACTAACAGAAAATAAGCTTAAACAAAAATGAACAAAGCTAAAAGAAACTTTTGGAGATAGAATTATGCACACATAAAGAACAATACACAAGAAACCACCACTTCAATGCTTTTCTCATATATTGAAGAAACATATCTTTACACAACAACTCATCTCTCTCTTTTAAAATGAGAGGATGCCCCTATTTATAGTTTTCAAAAAGTAGAATAAATGGTCAAGATTACTTTACAATGAGTGGATCAGATTCATTCTAGTTTAGGGTTTTCAGATCACCCAAAATGAGTACATAATTTACAATATAAAAATAGATAATTTTTTCTTTTCTCTATTTTGTCCTCTAGCTGATTTTGGCCTTTTACCTATTCTAGAAAATACTCATCGACTATTATGGGATTTCTAGCTTCCTTTTGCAACAAGGCATACTCAACAAACTTTCTAATTACAACCAATAGCTTCTTCTCCTCAAAAAGATCAAATTTACAGATCTAGAAGGAAACTCTTTTGAATCCTTCCATCATTTGATCTCGATTTTGAATGCACTTTGACCCAGATCTAAGAATTATTTTTGAATTTGAGAAGGCACGCACAACAAAATCCATGAATTCTGCTGACAAAGTGTCATTGACTCCTTGCTCGATTCTCTCATGAAACGCATGCATGATCACCTCTCAATATAGCTCTAATGTTGGCATCTCATATCCTTTCATTAACTTCAATAATTCATAACACTCAGCCCAGTGATCTACAATCCGCTCTTGATTAGCCTCCAGTTCAACTAATGACCTCTCCAAAACTTCTTTTCTAAAATCAAAATTTAGGAACCATGCTTCAGGTAGCTAGTGGTATTCTTTTGACAATGCTAATTCCTTTTTCCATATCTATTGTGATAGCTTGAGAATGCTCTCCAACTTTGAGTATGTGATTCTATAGAGTTCAGGGAATTCTTTACATATATCCATCTCTTGCTCTACTTCCTTTTGTAGGAGCTGATATTCGTTATGCATCTTGGTTGCACGATTAATGCCCTTTTCCCCCATGTCAATTACTCTTTTGAACTAGTTGAAAGTAGACTTGGCCCAATTCCTCATATTTTCCATTTTATTAACTTATTTTTTGGATAGTATGGCTGGCATCAATAATTCTATTGGAGCTTCCTCTACTGAAACTAACCATTTTTTAATGAAGTTAGTTAGTTCTACCACTTTTGCCTTCAGCTCCTCCTTTGTTTATTGATCCTTATTGATTTTTTGTAGGATGGTGGAGACAGATCCCTAGAATTCATCATTTTTCTTAGCCTGAGATGTTGGACCCAAATATATGGTTGTTATTTGATAATCTTTACCCTAAAGGGCATCTACATCCTTTCTTTTTGTGGGATTGGCCACTTGTAATACTCTAGATCGACTCGATCTTTGACTTCTTATCTCTCTAGGTATTTACATGTGTGTGTGCTAGTATTTCCTCCAGGAAGGCCTTCGGATTTGTAAGCACAAGAGAATTTATTTTCAACTACTGTTCCAACCATGAAGGAACTTATATTTTATGACCTGGGGTTGTAGTGCTAAATTCATTATTATTCTCTTCCTCATCTTTTAAGGGCTCATCCTCTTCATGCCTAGGAGAATCTTCAACATTTTCCTCCTCTTCATCATGTTCCTCATCTTGCAACATGGCCTTTCCTTTATTAGACTTATCAGAATGTACATTTTTTTTATTAGAATTAACTTCTTCTTGTGTTGTCCCTTTATCTTCTTCATGGTCGATCTCAACATATTTATCGGGTTAAACATCCTTTTTATCCTATGTTCTCTTCTGCATTGTTATATTTCTCTCTCTCCTTTTGGGGGCATTTCTTCATGTTGCAGACACTCATCTTGGCTAGTTCTTGGAGGATCATCGACCTGTTCTATATCAATATCTATATCAATTTTCTCTTCCTTAGAATGATGTTCGTCTGGGCTTACTTCTTCATCTTTATGTGACTTGAGTTGTTCCCATTCAAAATATTGATCACAAGTTTCAACATCGTAATAGCCATTAAATCTACCTACATCTCCACCCTTGGGAAATTTTTGCCCTTCTACATCATAGGGATCTTTTCTAGATTAAATCGTATTCCTCCCTCAGGATGCTCAAAGTATTCATCTCGATCAGAGTCTTCTAGTTCCTCAACAACATCCTTTGTTGCTTCATTAGGCTACTCCATGCTTATCCTCTCCATTTATTTATAAATATACATATTAGGTTGATTCGGTAAGATGTGGAGAAAGAGGTAAGGTAGTAGCAAGTTGGACCATTAGCATTTTAACTTCAGGGTTAACGATTACCTTAGAGAGCTCGGATGGTACATTCTAAAGATATGGGGAAAAGGCTTGGGGTAAAGTGAGGAATGTCATTGAGGTTGCTGGTAGATAAGGTGGAAGCGAGGAACACAACAGTGGGGAATTTATGGAGGAAGAAGAGTCGAGCACCACCACGAGATCAGTTGGGAAAGTGGAGGTGAGGTGGAAAGAGATGTCCACAATAGGAAAAGATGAAACATGAAATGAATTGCGAGTGGAAGGGGATGGTGCAATAGTGGTGGGTGGTGGCAAGTGTGGTTGTTCAGTTTCTTCCTCTTCGTGTGGGGATCCTTGCTCTTGGATTGAAGTCATTTCAAGAACAAAGGTTCCCGCTCTCTTTGGCTTCTTCGGTGGCTTCTTCCCATTAGTTGACTTTCTCATATACATTTTATGCTTTGACTTCCACTCAGATGTGTCTTTCCTTTTTCATGATCTTGTAGCATTTGGAGACTTAGGAGCCTCACTTGATGATCCTATAGTAGCACCACTATCATTTTCACTTTCTATGTCATCTTCGAGATCCCCATAGGTTAGATCTATGCTCTACTTGTACAAATGAGTTATTTTATCATCTATCCATTGCTTGGTTCTTTGTTCTATTGGGAAAGTAACAAGGTTCAAGCCTATAACCTCTGGCTCATTCCAATCAATGAGAGGCAGCGAAACATTAATCAGAGACTTGTATTTTTCATCAAGAATATTATCATCTTCAAAAATTTGATCTGGGACTAGGTATAAGTTAATGACCTCCACAAATTGGGTGGTCATCCTAATGTAGTGTCATTTCTAAACTTCACATTCATCATCTCAGCTCACCTAGAAATATTCGATATGGTCCTCTAAGCATACTTCCTTCCAACTTGATTCTTGATTTTTCTAAGAGGATCTAAGCCTCCTATTTTTTTGTGTAGCTCCAGGTTATATTTCACAAGATCTTTTCCTAAGTTCTCAGTGCATGGGGTAGTAGGGAAAGAATACATCCCTTTTTGGAATGTAAGGGGATATGGAACCTTAGCATGATGCTTATTATGCAACAAAGTGTGGGTAGTCTATAACTACCGAGTAAGATCTATCAATATGATTCTCTCATTAGGGTATTAGGGTAGTTGGTAGGGTCTTTCTAAGAATCCTTCTATAATAATATATGTAAATTTAGGGAATTGGATGAACCAATACCCAAAACCTTTCACCACTTACTTAGTATTGTGGGACATTCTCCTATGGTAGTCTCCTAATAGGGTGCAAATGATATGCCCAATAAAAGCATCATTGATCCTCCTATAATCTTTCTTGAATTTTTTTTATTGTAGTTGTAGGTAGCAGTCGTACACCCTAAGTTTCCCCTTCTTTGTTCCCAGTGTCCCAAAACAACCAAATCCTTTATATGGGAACTTCACAGCTAGAAGATAGACCAAATAGGAGGTCATGTAAAATTTAGAAGTCTTCATCACTGCCATAAATTTATTGTGCAGATTTTTGCTAATAAGATTGGCCCAGTGGAACTTGGCCTCTCCTCTTAATATCACTTCAATAAAATATAACATCCACTCCTCAAAGAGTGAGGAACTGGGGAGGCCCATTACTCTACTCAAGAGAGTCACCAAGTCATTGGTTTCATCTACAAAGTCACTTTTGTATAATGTTTGCAACACCTTGCTAGCATTGCCTCTCTTGTCATGGAGCCATGTTTAGTTGATTGTTCTTTTGTGGCCTATAGGATCTTGCTTCAAGAAATTTAAGGTGAAATCCTTCTTAATTTCTTTTATTTTATCAAACATGGGAATTCCAAATATCGTTCTGATAGACTAAGGACTCAAATCTACAAACACCCTTCCATCCCCAATGACTATCTTTTGGTCTGAGGGTGATAACACTCCTACAAAGAAAACACCAATTCTACAACAACTAGAGTATGAGGAAATCCTGCTGCCTTGGCATTTCCACTCTTCTTAACTCTCAATGATTTCTCTATCCTAGGGTGGACCATGAACCTCTACCTAAATTCATCAATACTGACATCTCCCAAGTTTGTGTCTATGACCATATCCTAGTTGGAGGTCATTTTTGAGGTGTACTCGACCCCATGGAACTCGTACTTCATTTGTTTATTTTCTTCCTTTCCTCTAGGATTCCTTTCTATTTTCTTTCCTTTGTATATTCTCTCCATTGGTTTCTCCACTTGTTCCATAAATCCTACACACAAAAGGTATAGTAAGTGCTTTGATGAATTGGGAGTTCAAAACGTTAGTTAAAACATACCAAACTGTCATTAGATGGATTCATATATCTTTAAAAGATAACTACATTCATCATAGTTTTTTTAGTTTATCCTCATTGGTGAGTTTTGCAGGAATGTGGGTCTAGAGGTGTGGATTTTTTCCCTATAGAAGCCTCCAAGGTGAAATCCTTAAGCAATGATGTTGGGAAGACAGACTTTTGCAAAAAGCCACATGATAGTGATTTTTTTTAGTCCTTGATTGTTGAGTAAATTTTGCATAAGGTCATTAGGCACATGCAAAAATTTGTGAAGAAAGGACTTGAAGTTTTTTTCTTCCATTTGAGTAATATTTGAGTCAATGTGGTAGTTTTCGATGCAGAAGATGCAGTATGGAGATCTGTAAGTGCTTTTTCGCTAGATAATGGCTTTGTGGGAGAGGTGTTCCTAGATGGCGGTCCACATGAGTGGACCCATAGAGGCACTTGGACTTATTTTTTCCATTGATGATGTGTTTGTTACAGTGACGACATTGATAGGCTTGAGGTCTACATAGTGGGGAGGAAGTAAGGTTTTTCCACTAATTATGACTGAGGCATGTCTGCATCCCAAGGGAAATGGTCTACAAAGGTAGACCTACAAGAGGGAACTGACTTGAAGCTTTTGAAAGTTCACTCTTCAAATTTGTAATGATACATGCATGGGAAAATTAGGGTGGATAACTATGTTGAGTTGGCCATATGGTGATAACAGAGTAGAGCTCTGCGTGAAGTAGCTCACAAGGGTAGATCCACATGAGTCAAAGACTTAGTCAATTTGATGATGAGAGGTTTAATGCAATGATGGGTGAAGATTTCAAGGTGAGCTGCCCTACATGATTTACTATTAAATGATGGCCTCAGGGAGACAACCTTCCAAAAGTAGCAGTCCGCAAAGGCAAACCCACAATGGAATATTTTCTTCATAATTTTAAAACTTGGGTTTAGTTTCTTCAATGAGCAGTGACAAGGGTACGGTATGCAAAGTAGAAACCATTTGAGCATGGCCATCAGACAATGGTTGTGGAGGGACATCTTTTAGGTAACAACACCTCGCAGGGGCGAACCAACAAGGATTTCTTGGCTTAGCAATTTCACAATTTTGTTCAAGTTTGAAATTGAATGCAGGGTTTGCAAAGTAGGTAGACCTAAAGGCTTTGTCTCTAGACATGACATGGGAGGAGCGAAATTCCACATGGGGGCCCAGAAAGACCCCCAATCCACTATGATAATTATCTTCATTATTGATAGCTTTTTTAGGGTAGAGACGATTGGCATGGGGGAAGTTGTTTGCTTAACTAACTTAGGTAGTGTTTTAAAGGAGTAGGTTTCCCAAATGAAAATTGTGGCTAGAAAATTGCATGTTTTGAAAGTGATTCTAGGGTTTAAGTTCAATTATGTGAGTTTTAAACTGTTTACACCTAGAAACCCTAAGGTGACCGATTTCCTCAAATGAGCTTCAAAAAATATAGGAGTCAAAGGCAATATTTTGGCACCTACCTAAACCATGTAAGAGAAATAAAGCAGTTGTCATAGTGTTCTATTTCCCTTTGCACATGCTATAGCTCCTTTTTCTCTCTACAAACTTAAATTCATCAAGTGAAAATAACAGTAATGGAGAGCTATATTTATAGACAAGCCCACCATTAATGCTAGTATTAATTGTAAGTATGGTAGGGGCATAGGTTGGTGAAGATGTAGGAGCCTTATGGTCTAGAGATATCAAGCTAAAGACTACATAGAGAAATGGCATATGTATACTAGAGATGGTAAGTCCATTGTGGCCCGATGTGTGAGAAATATTGCAAGAAGCAAAAAAGTAGAGATAAATCTCCATGAAGGGAAACCCACAATGACCAACCCGCAAGTGGTGAAGGATTGCATAGCTTCTAAAGGATGAAAACCTACAAGCCATCATCCACAAAATACCGAAACATCATGAAACTTTGGTGGATGGCTTAGGCCAGGATGGATTTGGAAACTTCAAGGCTCATGACCAACTTAAGCTCAAAATAGGGGCACGTAAAATGAGGTACAATAAAACTAACCTGATGGTGGAAAATAAGAAAGAGGGGGTCCCTGCTCTGAATGGGGCATGTGTGCAATAGGTACAAAAAGGTACAATGGGGAGCCCACATTGATTCCATTGTCATGATCAATGATTTTAGACCACTCATCCCATAGATGTGGGAATATAATCAGGGCCCTCTATATGAAAAGACTATCCTAGTGTATGATGTGTGGTTCAGGCCACCTACATGCCTAATAGATCCAGTGGGGGCATACCATGAAGGAAAAGGCCAAGGTGGCATCTAAGATGGGGGTAGGGATGGGGGCCAAGGCCAATGATAGGATCAAGCATATGTGCTAGGTGATGGGCACTAACAACAATAGTAGGATTAGGGTCATTAGGACCCATGACACCAATAAGGGCAACACGATGGATGGATTTCAAGGGAACCATCACCTCTGCCACCTATACAACTAGATCCATGAGATGGATAGATTGTTTCCCTCACAACAAAGAGAGCATAGTTGTAGATAGAGAGGGATTAGCTATAGAAGCAACTACAGGTGATGATTGCACAATGAGATCATGAGGTCTAGTTGTAGCATCAATTGTACATATAATTGGCCTAGGAGATTTGGTGGAGATAGTAGTTGGAGGCAGTGACAACTGCATCAAAGGGCTAGACTATATCTGCTCGGTTGTATAGAGAGGAAGTTATCAAGGCAACATATTATTGTATGCACTATCATCATGATGTTCCTTAGGTGATGAGATAGCCTGATTTTTCATAGTGGAGTGAAGCACCACCTAGATATGAGGATCAACCACCAGTTAGGGGTGAGTCGAGTAGCCACCATCGCTAGCCTACTTGTGTACACTTTTTTTATTGTTTTCCTGATTATTTATATAGATACACATTCATGGGATCATTTTTGATAGCCTAATGGATATTTTACTTTTGATTCATATACATACACTAATTCAAATATTGTATCATGGCAGTCGCCATTTTTTGATATGTATACGAGATGATCCCGATTTTATATGTGATGTACTTTATTTTATGCTTTTATGGATGTATGGATGCATATTCTATGATGTGATGTAATATATATGATTATGTATGGATGCAATGTAAATGGATGTACCTCTTTTATTTATGAAATATGTAATATGCGATGATGACCAATGATGGGATGATATATGAGATGTGATGCAATGGATATGTTATACTCTTTTTCAATATCTTTTTATGATATGTTATGGGATGGATGTTATGATATGCAAGATGTATGAATGGATGTATTTATTTTTGTGTAATTTTCTATGCAATTTATGAGATGATGATGTATGTGTATGGATGTTACAAATGTTCATGATATGTATGATTATGTAGATGATCATACTTATGCTATGATAATGCAATGATTTAAGATGCTTAGAATAAAAAAACTATATTATTCATCATAACTGAAATGATAATGATGTTGCAGTGAAATATGTTTTTTTGTATTATGATATGCTGTGATGATGCTAGATGTATGCATGTTAATGATTTGTGGATGCGGGATGGATGCATGATGATGTTTTTATTGACTGTCATGATACTAGGTTAGTGTGGAAAGAAGAAAGAAGAAATAAGAAATAAGATGATTGATTTGACCATTGATTTTGAGACTGATTCAAAAGTCTAACAAGTCTTTGATCCACCGAGACTTTATTAGAGATGGTGATGAGAGATGATGATGATAATGAATTTCTCATATCTTGTGATTGGGATTTTTCATAATTCCTTATTTTTGATATAGCACATAGACATGATGCATCAAGGTATTGATAACCAGGATGACATTGTATCTAGTATACTAGACTTTGACTCTGCAAATGGATAGGATAGTTCTTGTTCACATTTTGACATACAAAAACCTTGTTGGAATGTAGTTCATAAGTTTAGAATATCTCAAACAAAAGCATACACAATAGTAAAAAATCTACTCCAAACAACCTCCCTACACACAACTAAGTATGCACCAAGATTATTTTACAAGAATACCCAAAAGCACAAAAAATAAAAGATAACAATCTATGCCCCATTCCTTTCTCTCTAAATAATTTTGATAGACATCATTGAGAGGTCCTGGAAATGGGTCATTAAGATAAATCAGAAGAAAATATCAAAGACAAATAGTCAATGTTATCTATCTCTTGCCAGTTTAATATGGCTAAGGTGATTTATGATACTAATGTCCATTGCAAGAAGGATTCATCTTAGGACATGTTAATCAGGTGTTTTGATTAGGATGAGGTGTATGATAAGTTGTTGATACAAAATTCATTGAATCGTTTACCTATGATCCAAACTTTAGATTTTGACACCTAGGCTCTCACTTTATGACTTGTGACACTTGATTTCTACTTATTTTTGCAAAGGTTGAAGATGACAACCAATTTATTATGGATGAAGGTTATTATGGGTGAAATAAAAATGGGTGGTTTTGGATTTTCTGGAATATTTTAATGTTTTTAGTATTTTGAAAATGTTTTGACACTATTTAGGTCTTTTCAATTGCTTATTTGAATTTTTTTGTTTTCGGTTATTTGAGGTTGTTTTAGGGTTTTCCAAGTTTTTCCAATGTTTTTGTGTTTTTTTATTTTTCAAATGTTTTTGTGTTTTCTAAGTTTGCAAATATTTTTGTGTTTTTTGACATTTAAAAATTTAGGGTTTTTTTGAGATTTGACCAAGAACCTAACCTAAAATACTATCATAGGGGCCTCGGGGGTTGATCAAAGATTAGCCTTGCCTACATTATACATGTAGAGACCACATAGTTCGATAGACTCGACTTATTTATGATGAGAGATGAACAATTGATGAATTGTCAATTTATTATGATGGACTTCTAAAGGACTAACCTAGGGTGGCTTGGGGGCACATCAATGATGGCCTTTCCTATGTTCAAGCTTAGAGATACATATTTTGACTAGGTAATTTTTTTGGATTTTTTGATGTTTTTGACTTTTTAACCCTTTTTTTGGATTTTGATGTTTTGGATTTTTAATTTACAATTTTGTGAATGTTTTTAAATTTTAGTTGTACATGATTTTTAATGTTTTTTGGATTTTGATGAGATTTTATGAGTGTTTTTTTAATTTTCAATGAGATTTCCAAAAACCTTAAGATATACAAGAGCCTGATCCGATCCAGAATGAATTTTCCCCAACGTGTTATGATAGATTAACTCGATATAGGAAAGACAAACTAACCTTAGGAATATGCCAAGTAATACTAAAAGGGATATGAGACTTCACAGTATCAAGCTATGATGCAGGCCATAGATGGGTGATGCATGAATGATAGATGGATGGATGTGATACAAAGGATGATAGGATAAAGAGCTGTAGATAGATGGAGGTGCTTTATTGGTCATTTCTTGCAAGGTTTCACCTTTATTTTTTGACAATTGATATGCTCCTAATCGATAGCTGACTGTGACAACAAAGGGACCTAACCAATTAGGCTCAAACCTCCATTTACTATCCTGATCTCAAAGATTTTTTTATTCTTCTTTAGAACAAGGTCACCTACCTAGAAATATCGACTCTTAATCTTCTTGTTATAGGTATGTTTTAGTCGTTTTTGGTATACTTGTAAGTGATTAAGGGCATCAAGACGACACCCATCCAAGAATTCTAGCTCATTTAGCCAAGATATTATGTATTCTTCATCAATCATTATATTTTGTAGTGACACAATGAGGAAAGATCGACCTTAATAGATAGGATCGCTTCTAATCTATAGACAAAGGAGAATGGGGTAGCACTTCTAGGCATGTAAATATTGGTTTCATAGGCCTATAGGGCGGGATTTAACTACAAATTTCAGCGACAACCAGCTTCATTGACCATTTTCTTTAGGAGTTTTAGAATGGTCTTGTTTTTAGCCTCAACTTGACCTTTTCCCTAGGGGTAATATGAGGTAGAGAATCAATGGTGGATGTTGAATCTTTGGCATAGCTCTTTCACATCCTGATTCTTGAAGGGTGCTCTATTATCTGAGATAAAGGTTTGTGAAACACCATAACTATAGATAAGGTAATTTAGGATAAACTTGGAAATTTTCTTCCTCGTTATGTAGCTCATAGGAATGGCTTTGACCCACTTGGTAAAGTAATTAGTGGCTATTATGATAAACTTATGGTCGTTAGATGAGGTGGGAGCAATCTTTCCTATGAGGTCAATCCCCCACTGCGAGAAAGTCCAAGGTGTGACCATTGGTTGCAACTCCTAAGCTAGAGAATGGATAAGATCTCCATGTTTTTGACACTAGACACACTTTTGCACATATGTATGGGATTCTCTTTCCAAGGTTGGCTAGTGATACCCTATCCTCAATGGTTTCTTAGCTAAATTGATACTACTAGAATGGGAACTACATATGTCATCTTGTACTTTTGTTAAATGGTCAAGGCTTCCTCTTGGTTAATATTTCATATTAATGTATCCTCGATAGTAAAGGGTTTTTTATATGCACAAGACAACTAAGAGGGGGGGTGAATCAGCTGTGCCAAATTACTTTTACTTCTGACCTTAATCAATTCCACTTTAACTTTAATCGGTTATTAAATATAAATAAGAAATACAGATAATAAAAATAAAATACCAAAGAAACCATATTTAGGTGGAAATACAAATGATGGAAAAACCACAGTGAGGATTAACTCACAATATAATAGTAATGCAATACCAGATACAAAGGCTCACTATTAGAGGGCTCACTTCCTAGAAAGGACTCACTGTCTAAATACAAAGGTTTACTACCTAGAGATAAGAATCACTATCCAAAAGCAGGATCACTGCCTACAATCAAAGAAATACAATATAAATTCCACCACAATAGGTTCCACACATTTTCAGTCTGATCAAAGGATTGCAGACACCATCAACTCACTACTTTAAGAAATCTGACACATCAAAGTACTGATGCCTTGATTCACTTTCACACACTACTTTTTTCACTTTTTTCTCTTCTCACTCCATCCATACAATTCACAACATCTTGACTTGCATTTATACCATCTTCAACCTTAGAAAATTTCTCCAAGGTCGGCTACACATCCTTTATTTTATAAATTTAAATTATGTCACTGACCCAACATTCTTGTGGTGGATAAGAATGATATTGCACCAATTACATACTTAATTAGGACCCAAACAACATCTTGGATCAATCACATACTTCCTTAATCGATGCTTATTCTCCCTGTAACGTGTAAACACTAGGTCGAACAAACCTAATGAAAACATGAATGAACTTTGAAGTATGCACATCCACAACAAGATGATGACACATGGATCACATAACACACTTCACTAGACACTAGAACACCTCTTGGAAACCTTTAGATACATCCACAGTAACTACAACAATATTTATACATATAACATTCTTCAATAGTCCAACCGAACCATGCAAACACACACAATAGCTCTAGAACAAGCCTTCCAGAGCACCAAACCATGAGCACATTTTCCAAAAAACAAATAAAATCAATGCTAACCTTCTTCTATATCCACAAGATCTAAAACAAACCACCAAAAGACTATAGAGCAGAGACATCTCTCCCAATTCAAAGAAAAATAGTTTTTCCAAACCGATTCACACACTGATGAACACATCTTTCACTCTCCATCAACCCAGAAGCTCAAAGTTGGGATATATTATCTATTGAAGCCCATAAACAATACTATAGATCTACACAAGTATAGGATCAACATAGAAGAAATGTAGACCACATTACCAGAGCACACTCAGAGCACCCACACAACATTGTCTTCATTATTTATTAATTTTCTCAAAAGAATTTGACATCAACACATCTATAACACAATAAATATAGCTCAATGTACTCTCGACACTTCTTACAATATCTCAACTATACATGTACCACATGTAATCACTCTAAACTATGTTGACATCAATGAAAACATTAATGACAACACCACCCAACACATTCATACTTGCAACAATCTCCCCCTTTGTCATTGTTAGAAGCACATGATGTGAAAAACCATCAAAGACATCATACACACTCTCCCACTTCTTCTTCCCTTTTATTTTATAGATTAGACAACTTGCACAACATTTTTGCACTCTCTTCTCCTTGCAATATTTTCTCTCCCTTTCAACTATGATGCTCTCTCCATATTTGAATAGGATTTTTCACATGACACTCTCTCCCCCTTTGACATCAGTGGAAAATAAAAAGTTTCACATGAAACTTCTGCCATATGAATATCTAATCACTCCCCCTTAGGATTACACCCACATCTCATACTACAACAATGATACTCTCTACTCCCACTGAGGAGTAGACCTCAATCATCAGTCCAAACAAATGAATATTTTGTAGATCCACTAGAAGTCCAACCTCCATGTGAACCTATTTTAATTAAGGAGGGGCAATAGCCCCTAACTTCCCCCTAATATACTCAAAAATTATCCTTTGAAAGAGCCTTAGTAAATATATCTACAATCTGATCCTTAGTGGACACATATTCAAGTCTAACTTCATTTTCCAGTACCTTCTCCCTCAAAAAATGATATTTGATAGATATATGCTTTGTCCTAGAATTCATCACCAAATTATTTGAAATGTTTATTGCACTTGTATTGTCATAAAATATAGGAATAGTCTCATCACACATCACACATATATCCTTCAATGTTTTCTTCATCCAAAGTACTTGTGTATAGCAGGATGTTGCTGCAATAAACTCAACTTCTATTGTAGAAAAGAAACTAAATCCTATTTCTTGTGTAACCATGAGACGAATATTCCTCCAAGAAATAATGTACCACCACTTGTACTCTTTCGATCATCTACACAACCAGCCCAATCTACATCATTGTAGGAATTCAAGGTGAAAATAGTATCCTTAGGATACCATCGACCATAATCTAGAGTCCCTTTAGATATCTAAATATCCTCTTCACAGTTGTAACATGTGTTTCTTTAGGTTCTCCTTGAAATCTGGCAGCCAAACATACTATATGCATGATCTCTGGTCTAGTATTAGTAAGATATAGTAGTCCACCAATCATAGATTTGTGTATGATTTTATCAACTTTAGAAGATTCATCATCCTTACTCATTTTGCATTCAGTTATCATTAGGGTACATACTAGTTTGGAATCATCCATTCCAAACTTCTTCAACAATTCTTTAACATACTTAGATTGTGAAATGAACATTCCCTTATCTATTTGATTCACTTGAAGTCCAAGGAAAAAATTCAACTCACCAATCATAGACATCTCAAACTCTTATTGTATCTCCTCTGAAAATTTCTTGCACATACCTTCATTTCCTCCAAGGATAATATCATCAACATACACTACAACTATCAACATTCTATTTATTTCAACTTTGAAATATATATTGTTGTCTATGGAACCTTTGTTGAAGCTTTAGGAGAATGTTTAAGTCCATATAGTTCCTTTTTTAATTTACAGACCATGTCTAGTTTGTCTAATGACTAAAATCCTTCTAGTTGTTCCATGTACACTTCTTCCAATTCTCCATTCAAGAATGCAGAATTAACATCCATCTGGTACACTTTGAAATCTTTCTGAGCATAAAATACCAAAAACATCTGAATGGCCTCCATTCTTCCCACGGGTGCAAATTTCTCTTCAAAATCTATTTCTTCAACCTGTGAATAATATTTGCATACAAGTCTTGCTTTCTTGCTTACTACTTCACCATCTTCATTCAACTGATTCCTTAACAACTATTTTTTACTAATTACATTCTTGTTTAGTGGCCTAGGAACCAATTCCCATGCCTGATTCTTCTTTATCTACTACAATTCCTCTTTCATTGCTCTAACCCAACTCTCATATTTGCATGCCTCACTCATAGTCTTAGGTTTTATCTTAGAAAGTTAACAAAAATCTACCTCAACCATTTTTCTTCTTTTCTTTTCACCTTCACTTATGTCTCCAATTATCTATTCACCCAGATGATTCTTTTATACATATTTAGGAGTCTTCAGAGCAGGTCCTGGAATCTCCTCTTCTTTACTTTATTAAATCTCTTCCTTTTCCTCTTCTTGTACTTGTCTGTAGATAGGATCATCTAGTTAAACTTCACTTATTTCTGCTAGTCTATTCATAGCTTCATCAACTTTTACATTTGCACTTTCAACTATTTTCCTCGGTCTTTTATTGAAGAATCTATATGCTTTGTTGTTAGTTGAATATCCAAGAAAAATACCTTCGTCACATCTTTCATCAAAATTTCCAAGATTCTCATCATCACTTTTAATGTAACATCTACTTCCAAACACCTTAAAGCACTTAACAATAAGAATCTTACAAGTCCATAGTTCATAAGGAGTCTTTGTGTTGTTACCTCTGATCTAAAATTTGTTAAGAATGTAAAAAACAATGTGGATTTCTTATCTCTCATATACATTAAGAAAATTTTCCTCTTTCATCATAGTCCTTGCATTCTCTTGAATAGTTTAGTTCTTCATTTCCACAACTCCATTCTGCTGAGGAGTTCTAGGAGCAAAATAATGTCTATTTATACCACGCTCTTCACAAAATGCATTAAACTCACCAGAAGTGAATTCTCCACCTTTATCAGACCTTAAACATTTTATTCTCAGATTTACTTCATTCTCTACTCTTTCTTTGAACATTTTGAATCTATCTAGAGCTTGAGCTTTCTCTCTAAGAAAAGTAACCCATGTCAATCTGGAGTAATCATCATTCAAAAGCATAAAATAATTGTCACCATTAAGGCTTCCTATTCTTGTGGGACCATAGAGGTCTATATGAATCAATTCTAGCATTCCAGTAGATGATTGTTCTTTTCCTTTAAAACTGCATCTTTTTTGTTTTCCAACTTGACAAATTCTGCAAATAGAATTTGAAGGCTTTGTGATTCTAGGTAGATCCCTAACAACTTCTCTTGAATTGATCCTGATCATATTGTCAAATTTTACATGTACCATCCTCCAATTCCATAAAGAAATTTCATTAACTTGAGAAATAAAACACTAACCATCACCACTCTTAAGTTGATAGATGTTTCCATAAATTCTTTCTACAACAACCACAGTTCTAGGCCCTTTTTTGATCTCATAGGTGTTATCCTAAAGCACAAGCTTAAATCCTTTGCTACAATTTTTCTCAACACTCAAAATATTATGCCTTAAGCCCTTAAGATAATAGAAATCATCAGTACTATGTTTTCCATCGAGACTAATTGTTCCTTTTCCAACAATCTTAGCACCAAAATCATCTCCAAACATAACTAGTCCTCCATCATAATTTTCAAGTTTAGTGAACTTACTTTTGTATTCAATCATATGATCTGAACATCCACTATCAATTAACCAATAGTCTTCATCCTGTCTAGCATGAAAGGCAGTAACCAAAGTACCTTCCATCTCATCCTTCTTTTTCTTTGGACTATATTCCCTTGCACATATTCCATGGTTAGTAGACACAAATTTATTCTCCAAGACTAGCAAAAGGCATTCATCTTTATCATCCTCAAAATCAGACTCATTAATATCTTCTCTAACATAATACAACTTGAACTTTCTATCCTTTTTGTTTTTATTATTATATTTTTTCTTCTTGTGTGTAGCTCTATTTGGACATCTTGAAGCATAGTGTGCAATATTTCCACAATTGAAACATTTAAGAGTAACATACCTTTGTACTTACCGATACCTTTCTTCAATTTCCTTGTAAATTTTTCTTCCAACTCTTCTGAACCATCACTACCTGAATTATCTTCTATCTTAGTTGATTTGAAGGTTGTTTCAATTTTCTCCTTTTCTCTTCCAAAATTCCTCTTCTCAAATGCACTCAAGGTGCCAAATAGTTGTTCTTTGGTAAACGTCTTTAGATCACATGATTCTTCAATAGTAAATACCTTTTCACTATAATTCTCTAATAGGGTCATCAAGATCTTATCTTTTACATCTTCATCTGTCATGGTACCACCTTGGTTTTTTATTTCATTTGTTGCAATTTCAACTCTCTCATAGTAGCTTGCAATGTATTCATCCTCTTCCATTATCAAGTTCTCAAATTTGTGCTTTGCTATTAGCTTCCTTGATAATTTGACTCTATCATTTCCTTCATAGATATTTTTTAACTTTTCCCATACTTCATAAGCAGTGACTAAAGAAATAAATTTTGTCTATTTAGTTTTAGATAGAGCACTGAAGATAGCATATGTTGATTTTTCATTCTCCTCATAGGAACAAATCTCATCTGCAGAAGAAGGACCACTAGCTAGTTCAACATATTTTGTCTCAATATCTTTCCAAGTCTTGAAACCAAGAGAGATTAGGTAACCTCTCATCTGCACTTTCCAGACACTGTAGTCAGCTCCATCAAATATTAGGTTTTGAAACTTGTACATCATTTGATCTACCTCATGTGTTTAATCTCTTCTCTGAGGAACCAAAGCTCTTATACCAATTGTTGAAATGAACAAGATAACTAAGAGTTGGGGTGAATCAGTTGTACCAAATTAATTTTACTTCTGACCTTAATCAATTCCACTTTAACTTAATTTTTTTATTAATTATAAACATGAAATACAGATAACAGAAAGAAAATACCAAAGACTCCAAATTTATGTGGAAAACCCAATGAGGGAAAAACCACAATGAGGATTAACTCACAATATATTAGTAATGCAATAGCAGATACAAAGGCTCACTACCAGAGGGCTCATTACCCAGAAAGGACTCGCTATCTCGATACAAAGGCTCACTACCTACATATAAGAATCATTGTCCAAAAGGAGGATCACTACCTACAATCAAAGAAAGACAATAGAAATCCATCACAATAGGTTCCACACATTTACAGTCTGATCAAAGGATTGCAAACACCATCAACTCACTGCTTTCAAGAATCCAACACATCAAATTATTTCTACCTTGATTTTCTTTCATACTCTTCTTTTTTCACTTGTTTCAAAAAATTCTCACTCCATCCATACAATTTGCAACATCTTGACTTGCACTTATACTATCTTCAACCTTAGAAACTTTCTCCAATGTTGGCTACACAGCCTTTATTTTATAAATTCAAATTAGGTCTATGACTCAAAATTTCCATAGTGGATAAGAATTAGAGTGGACCAATTACATACTTAATTAGGACCCATACAAAATCTTGAATCAATCATACACTTCTTTAATCGATGCTTATTCTTCATGTAATGTGTAAACACTAGGTCATCCAAACCTAATGAAAATACTAATGAAATGTAAAGTACACACAACCAAAACAAGATGATGACATGTGGATCACACAACAAGCTTCACTAGACACTAGAATGCCTCTTAGAAACCTTCAGATACATTCGCAACAATTGCAACAATCTTTATACATAGAAAATTCTTCAATAGTCCAACCAGACCATGCAGACACACACAATAGCTCTGGAACAAGACTTCCAAAGCACCACGCCACAAGCACGTTTTCCAAAACATAGAGAAAATCAATATTAACCTTCTTCCAGATCTGCAAGATCTAAAATAAACCACCAAAAGGTTGTGGAGCAGAGTTATCTCTCCCAATTCATAGACAAACAGTTCTTCCATACTAGTTCACACCAATGAACACATCTTTCACTCTCCATCAAACCAAAACCTAAAACTCAGGATATATTATCCATTGAAGCCCATAAACAATACTACAGATCTACATAGGCATAGGATCAACATAGAAGAAATGCATAGCACATTACTGGAGCACACTCAAAACACACACAATATTGTCTTCATTATTTATTAATTTTCTCAAAATCACTTGACATCCGCACATCTGCAACACCATAAATATAGCTCCATGTACTCTCAACACTACTTACAATATACCAAGTATACATGTACCACCTACAATCACTCTGAATTGTGTTGAAATCAATGACAACATTAATTACACCACCACCAAACACATTTTTACTTGCAACAAGGGTATCACCTAGGATCACGAATCGAGATTCCTTTTTAACAAAGGTCTTCTTAAGATTGGAGGTGATATTAGATTGGAGAGTTCCTCTACAAAGGTAGGTGAATATAACATGATACCACAGGGATCAAGGACCAGCAATGACACATACAAATTTAGATTCTAATATTTTGAAACTTGGTACAAGAATTTTTTCTACCAAGAATTTTCATTTAAGGATTTTATGCGACATGTCTAACAATGATCCATTTTTTTCCATAGCATCTGCTACTTGATTTTTCCTGAAAGGAATATGCTAAAAATTTATATCAATGAAAAGGTCCTTGAGACTTTCTACCATCTTCTTGTATTGAGTAATATTTTCATCCTTAGTTTGGTAGTTTTCATTGAGTTTGTTGATAACCATTTGTGAGCCTCCATAGACCTTTAACTCTTGTATCTTCCATTAAACTGACGTCCTTAGATTTTTTATTAGGGCTTTGTACTTAGAAATATTGTTAGTAAATGTATGGAAATGGTAGCCTATATGACTTTGGAATACAATCACCATGAGGCGTGATAAAAATAATGTTACTATATGGAGCCTAATTAGACTCAAAGGTTAAATTTTCCTCACTTTTATCGGCACAGATTCCCTCGAAATTATTTAATGGGGTTTTGGGGGCAGCACCCCCAAGATGGGGTCAAGGGACAATGCCCCTACAGGGGCTAGGGGATAGTACCTTTGAAACCTCAAACGAATTTTATTATTTTATAAAGGCATCAGGAGTTATTTTTCTATTGACCAACATAAAAAATCATATCTTGTAACTGACATAGCGCTTGTTAAAATGGCTAAGGGTTATGGTTTTCATTGATATTGTATTGTAGAGTTTGTAGAGGTATTGAGTTGTAAGGATTGTTGGTTGTAATCATTTTGATTTGCTAGATAATAATATTGGACTCTCTCTTGGTGGACATAGCCCGAGTTTGGGTGAACCACGTTAAAAATTCTCTCTTGTTATTATTTTTGTGTATTTTTCATTCCTCTATTTAATCTTTATCTAGATTTAATTGATATATTCTGCATGTAATTCCTAAAAAAGAATACCCACTCCTAATCCATGTTGGGTGAATGATCCATAAAATTACATTTTCCATTAATCGATTGGATTGAACAACAATAATTCATCAAGGAATTCAAATATCAATGGATTATCTGCATAGATAGGTTCTTCTACTAGTTGGTGTCTAATCACTTGTCCTTTGATTGCCTTGTGCTCCATGTACTCTATGCCAAACTCAGTCAATATTATTACCCATTTGGCCATTTACACAATAAGAGTTTTCTTGGATAACAGGTATTTTTATGGGTCATATTTGCAATAAGCTTGGTTAGATGTGACAACATGTAGTGTCTAAAATTTTTTGAAGCAAAAATCATCACCAAGCATGTTTTTTTAATGGATGAATAGTTCATTTCATAGACCACTAAGGTCCTACTAATGCAATAGATAGCTCTTTATTTTTTGTTTTCATCATATTGTGGTAGAAGGGCACCTAGTGTTGTTGATGTTATTGAGATATACAAGATCAATGGATTGTTTGGTATAGGTGGCATGAGCACTAGAGGTGTCAATAGGTAGTCCTTGATCTATTGGAAATATTTATCACACTTCTCATCCCACTTGTAAGTTATTCCTTTGTGGAGAAGATGTAAGAAAGGGTGGATTTTTTCTAATAACTATGATATGAACCTTTTGATGGATTGCAACCTTCCTTGTAACCCTCTCATTTGCATCAATGTTTCTAGTAGTTCCATGTATATGATGGCTTTACATTTTCCTGGATCAATTTATATCCCTCTTTGTGAGATGATATAGCCAAGGAGCTTCCCTGATGTAACCCCAAAGACACTTTTTTGGGTTTAGCCACACCTTGTGTTGGTAGATGGTCAGCGCTCCCCTCGGGATTCATGACATGGACTTACCACCTCTTCTGGATCTATTAACTTTGGTAGTTGTATCACGCATTAATAGTTTGATCTTTTGGTACAATGGTAATTGTGGGGGGTGAACTGACAAAAGTAGTTTACAATTCGAGTGGGGAAGGAAAACTTCCAAAAAACTCACCCATGCAAAAAAAAATTGTTTCAAGCGAACTCAAGGTTTGAACGAACCCAAAAGGGGTTCAATCAAAATAGGGTTTGATTGAACCCCTTTGCATGTGGTAAACCATGTTTCCCATTATGGAAATGTGGTTCAGTCGAACCCTAGTTCAAGCGAACCCCCCTTTTCCCACCTTCCCACCCTCTGACATAAAAAGAATCCAGATTTTTGCCCTTCGAAGCTAGGGTTGAGGATTAAAATAGAGGAGACTTCATAGGCCCAACTATAAGATGGTAGTCCTCATAACAAGCTATCCAATGAATATAATTTTAATATGTTTTGGTTTTATTATGTATGTTTTTTTTTAGTTTTATTAAACATAGGTTTTCCATCGAAAATCAAGTTCTCTATTCTGCACATGTGGAAAATAACAAATTATCAAAATAAAATTTAAAAAAATATGTTCGGGCTAGGTATTGATGTCATTGATCCATTAAAAAAAAATTGAATTCTGATACATACAGAAAAAATTATGTTGTATACGGTCTGCCTATGTCTGAATTGTAATTTGTTTGACTTTGAAACTTGATTAAGGAAAAATATTCAATAAAACACTATAAAACCAAATGAAAGAGATAGATATCGTAGTTACAAATCTAAATTCAAAAATATATATAATTTTATCCTTCATACACAAAAAATTATGTTGTATATGGTGAGCATCACTCCTTAAAAATGTTATTTATTTTTTTAAAACTAGTTTTCAAAGGAGATGGAAAAATAAGTGCAATTTGATTCCAAAAAAAATGAAAAAAATACATTTAGAATCTATGAAAAAAACATCACAAATCACTAGTTTTCATCATCTTCAAATTCCTCATGGTTTAGCTGCTATAGGAGCTCGAAAGTGAATATTTAGCTAAAAGAAATTAGTTTGGTGTCTTGTTTTCCCAAAAATTGTAAACTAGTATTGTGGGATCACCCTGGGCCAACAAGTGGTATCAGAGCCAAAGGTGTCGGGTTTGAATCCCCTCGGGTAATGCTGAGAAGGATTT
The DNA here is from genome assembly GCA_007115665.2 of Sequoiadendron giganteum. Classification (NCBI taxonomy): domain Eukaryota; kingdom Viridiplantae; phylum Streptophyta; class Pinopsida; order Cupressales; family Cupressaceae; genus Sequoiadendron; species Sequoiadendron giganteum. The sequence continues at coordinate 285,648,248 of CM021102.1, read as the reverse complement.
TGTTGGTAGATGGTCAACGCTCCCCTCGAGATTTGTGACATGGTCTAACTGCCTCTTGTGGATCTGTTAACTCTAGAATTTGTATCGGGCATTAACAGGTCGATCTTTTGGTGCAACAAAAACTATGGGCCAAAACCTTGTACTCTTCAAGTATGCCAAATATGGGTCCCAATAATTCTATGTGATCACTCATTTTCTTTGATTTTTCCAAAAATCATCCACATAATCTTTGACGTTTTTGTGGATCATGTCATGAAACATGAGGGTCGTTGCTCTTACATTCTTCTACCCAAATGGCATCAGGTTCTAACAATATTCTCCTCATAGACAAGTAAATGTAGTTTTCTGTTGATCCTCCTTGGTGATCATGATTTGGTTATATCCTGAAAAATTGTCCATGAGTGACACCATTTCATCCCCAACTATTAAATTTGTGATGAGGTCGATTTTAGGAAGAGAAAAATCATCCTTCAGGAATTCCTTGTTTAAGTCTCTAAAACTCATGCATATTTTGATGCCCCTAGTGGTTTTGGAGACTGGTACCAGGTTTGAAACCCACTCGAGATAATCTATCGGTCGGATGAATCCAATGTCAAGAAGCTTTTATAACTCAATTTTCACCAAGAGAGCTATCTAAGTGTTCATCTTTCTTAATTTCTATTTTACTAGTTTGGCCTTAGGATAGACTTCTAAGTGATGCACAAACACTATTGGATCGAGCCCTAGTATATCTATGTATGACCATGCAAAGTTGGTTCTTCAATTTTTCAAGAACACTGCTAGGTTTTTTTATTCTTCATCCAATAAGGATTCTACATGGAAAGTGATCTTGGGTGCTTCGTCAGTTCCAAAATTGATTCAAGTGGCCTTTTCTACTAGAACTGTTGACTTCTCTAGATGCATTTCACTAAGGGGGAGATTGAATCCCTCATCCTTAGGCACCTCATAGAGGTTTTCACCCTCAGATGCATCATTTCTTTTTACTATTTTAGGATCATAAAGTGTCATAGTGTGATTTTCACTTAGGGATCTCCATATTAGTTGCATTTTATCAATTTTATGATTGGAGGATTCAATCATCAACCCATAGTATGCCCTTGTGTCTATCTCTATATCAAAACCAAATTTATGATTTTCCCATGGTAATTTTTTGTGGATTCCCATGAATTCTGAGATTGCTTCATCATTTTTGAATAAATCTAGAATTAGTGGTCCTCGTTGGTCCAAGTCAATGAGTTATGGGTATACTAGGTGTATTTCAATTGGTTGATTTCTCAGAGCGAAGGATTTTGTGGACATCATGAAAAGGGATATTCTAAAATAGGTCAGCATCATCGAGGGGGGAGTCACCTAGGGTTTTATCACGAGATGTTAGTAACCAAGAGGAAGTCTCAACCCATTTAGCTGAAGTACCTTTTTCCAAGAAGGGTAACCTTGCTAGTAGTACATCCTAAGCCAAGATTCTTTAGAAATTTCTCAAGAAAGATGGGTTCTAGAAAACTATAGTCATTTTGAACTAGTTTCTTATTCTTGTTGTAGCCTCACCCCTTCATTAGTTGTAAGCCTTTGTTTTCAGCTTCCATGGGAAGAATAGGGACAGGTCATTCATCTTGATATAGCAGTTTAGAGACATCCTCCACATTGATATCTTCTTTGTTCAAATCCCCTCACTTGGTGAAGGTGGTTGGTGCAGTCACGATAGGAGGGTCCTCAAAGAGAATAGTCTAGACCGTGTAGCAAGAGTTGCACAACAAAGCCACACAAAATATGGAGGAAAATGCAAATTCAGAAATTCTTATTATCAAAAATTTTAGTTATAATCAGTTGACAACATTTGGGTTAACAAATCGGGCTCACAAGCCTAATACAACATGCTCAAAATAAAGTGTCCTATATGCTCCTTAATATGGGCCAAAATTTTCCATATTGAATCCAATATTCATTCTACTTGTTAGCCTAATGATCTATTACAATGATTTATATCACATCCAAAGATTTAGAATCATCTGCATTGGCCAAAGAGCATTACAATCTCTGATGAAGGAAATGTAATGTGTGCATGAAATAGGTCGGCCTTAAATTTGAATTTCTCCTTGATAGGTGTATAGGATGAATTGTGGACCAAAATTAAGTTCGGGTCCACTCCAAAAAATAATTTGAAACACATCGCAAGCATCCACAACATATGGGAAGGATCATAAGAGACAAAAGTAGTTGTTAGACTCGAAACTACTTTGATGCTTTGTTCTAGAAACTGTCACTTAATCTGAAAGCGATAACTTGTCAAAAAAAGATCCAATCATTCTAAAATCTTGGAATAAGGGAAAATGAACATGTTCATGATGAAAACATAGATCTGTCAAATCTACCATCTTGAACAAGAACTAAACAAGAAGAAAACTGAAATAAAAATATTTTTGGTTGATGCAGGATTGCAAAGAACCAAGGATTCTCTTGCATCAAACATCTGAGGTTATTTGAAAATTGAGACCCTCACTTTTCTAGGGCTAAAGGAAAACCAATACGGTCTACCTCAACCTAAGAAATCCAAAAAGAATCCTCCATTGGTCTACCTTTCTACTTTATAAGATATTCTTTGTATTGTCTTCCACGTGTTTTCCTCCCATTATTGATATCCAAAATCTCTTCTATCTTGTCTGATTGTTGTTTAGGAGACTGCTCCTCCATTTTTTCTTAATTGTGTTCATTGAATTCTACTTCATGGTACTGATGTAGATCTTCAATGTTGATTATAGGTTATATACCCATTCCATCCGGTAACTCTACTTCATAGGCATTTCCTAAATCAAATCTCTTCAAAATATTACAGGGTCCAAACTTCCTCATTTTGAGCTTATTGTATGTGCCAAAAGGAAATCTTTCCTTCCTCAAATACACCATCACTTCATCTCCAACTTCAAACTCTTTATGTCTCCTCTTTTCATCTTCTTGCTCCTTATACTTCCGGTTCATATCTTCCAATTGTTTCTTTACTTGAGTATGCACTTTCTTCATATATTCTACAAATTCCTCTTCTTTTGCACTCCTTTTATCTTCCTTACTAATATCTCACAACTCTGATATGCCTCCAAGATGAACTCATGTTCACTGAATTATTGTAAGAAAACTCTACTTGTGCAAGGACTAAATCCCAACTTATGGTCTTCTCCCCAACCAAACATCTCAGCGAATTCCCCAAACTCCTATTTACTATCTCTATCTATCCATCAGTCTATGGGTGAAAAGAAGAACTGAACTTCAAATCTTTCTTTAACTTCTTCCAAAGTGTCCTCCAAAAGTAAGCAATAAACTTTATATTTTTGTTTGAAACAATACTCCTAGGTTATCCACACAATTTGACCACTTCCTTGAAAAAAAATTCTCCTACATGTACTGCATCTTTTGTCTTCTTACAAGGTATGAAATGTGTCATTTTAGAAAATCTATTCACCACCACAAATATAAAATTGTTACCTCTTTTTGTCTTCGGTAAACCAAGTATGAAATACATGTTGATATCCTCCAAAGGTCTCTCTAAAACTATCAAAGGCTTATAAAATCCAACATTCTGACTACTCCCTTTTGTAGCTTGACAAAATCTGCAACTCTACACAAATTTCCTAACATCCTTATGAATCTATGGCTAAAATTAATTCTCAATTACCAATGCTACTATCTTATCAATTCCAAAGTGTCCTGCCAATCCTCCACTATGTTCTTCTTTCACCAAGCTATTTATCATTCAACTTAGGGGTATACACAACTGATTCCCTCTGAACAACATATGCTCTTGAATGAAATAATCCAACCACTAAATCTTATCCTTCAAGACTGTTTCTTTACAAGCTCTCCAAGGTTCTGCAAAATTCGGGTCTTCCTCATACAAGTTCTTCAATTCATCAAAGCCTAATACCTCCACTCTCATCTTTTCTAGTAAATTCCTTCTCCTACTCAAAGCATCAATGACTCTATTCTAATTTCCACTCCTATTTTTCAAAAAAAAAGTACAACTCTACAATAATTCCACCCATCTCATGTGTCTCTGATTCAACTTACCTTGATTGTTCAAATATGCAACGCTTGATGATTTGTATACAACACCCCTTAGGAAACAAGTAATGTCTCTAGTTCTTCAAGGCTTGAACTATGGAATAAAACTCTTGGTCATACGCTGAATACCTTCTCCTAGCATCATTCAATTTCTCACTAAAATAAACTATTGGTCTTCCTTCTTAACTTAATACTGCTCCAATTGCATTTCCACTTGCATCATAGTCTACCTAAAATACCTTACTAAAGTCTAGTAAAGCCAACATAGTTTTCTCAATCACCTTTTGTTTCAACAACTCAAAAAACTGGTCTACTCCAGATGTCCACCTAAAATCTTTCTTATCCCCTCTCATTGTTTCTATCATAGGATTGCAAATAGAACTGAAATTCCTAATAAACTTCTTGTAGAAACTAGTCAATCCATGAAATGATCTTACCTCTCCAATGCTTTCCAGTGTAGGCTATTAAACAATTTATCTTACCTTCTTAAGATCCATCTCCAATCCATCCGTAGATATTAGAAATCCTAGATATACCAATTCTTCCTTCATAAAACTACACTTCTTAATGTTTATCAATAATTGCTCTTCTCTTTACCTCTACAAAACTTTTCTTATATGAACAAATCTTCTTCTCTAGTCTTATTGAAAATCACGATGTCATCTAGATATACAATCACAAACTTACCCAATAATTTCTTCAATACCGCATTCATCAGCCTCATGAAAGTACTCGATGAATTTTTTAGTCCAAAAGGCATCACCAACCATTCATACAATCCTTAATTTGTCTTGAATGTTGTCTTCCACTCATCCCCTTCTCTGATTTTGATATGATGATATCCACTCTTCAAATCTATCTTTGTAAAGTATTTATATCCACTCAAACAATCCATAATGTCATCCATCTAGGGAAAATGAAATATATACTTCACTATGATTTTATTTATGGCTCTTGAGTCGGTACACATCCTCCATTCGCCATCCTTCTTAGGTGCTAGCACAAAAAGTACTGCGCAAGGACTTAAGCTTTCTCTTATCAAACCCCTCCTCAATAACTCTTGTACTTGTCTATTCAACTCTTCATTCTCTACCAGTGTCATCCAGTGTGCTACTTTATTAGGCAAACTAGATCCAAGAATCAGATCCATGCAAGGACTAATACTCCTCAAAGGTGGTAATCCATCAGGTGTATTATCTGAAATGATAGCTTCATATTCTTCCAACAACTCCTTTATCTCCTCTGGTTGTTCTTCTGCATGCTTCAAGTCTTCAACCTTCTTAGGAACCAAGGCATAGCACATGTTCTCATGTCTCAGTCCATCCAAAAATCTCCTTCCATGAACTAGAAAAATTCTAGCATTCATACAAACCTCAACTTTAGGAACATCCTCCAATGGCAAAAAATTATGCTTCGCCCCATTAGGAAAAATGGTATATGTGTTCTTCTTTCCACCATGAATAGCCTATCTATAATACTACCAAGGCCTTCCCAACAAAACATGGCATACATCCATAGGCATGATATCACACAAAAATTCATCATGATAATTTCCTATCTTAAATTTCACCAAACATTGTTCACTAGCCAATATTTGATGCTCATCTTCAATCTATGCTATTTCATAGGGCTTCGATTGTTTCAATCTTTCCAACCTCAATTTGGTCACCATTTCTTCATAAACTAGGTTTTGAGCTTCCATTGTCCATAATCATACAACATTTACCAGCTACCTTGCATCTAGGCCAAAAAAAATTCTTTCTCTACAGTGGTTCCTACTCCATCTCACTTTGACACAATACTCTTTTATTCACCAACATTTCATCCTCTTTTGGTTTATTACATGATTCGGCATGCTCCTCCTTAGCAAAGGTTGATATTCTACTATTATTTGTCTTTCTACTTGTCTCTCCCTTATTACATTCAAATTCTCTATGTCCTTCTCCACCACACTTAAAAAAAGTTCCCCTTAATACTCTTTTCTCATGTCCTCTATCACCTTTTCTATAACCCTCATCCTAGTAACCATAATATCCTCGTCTCTGATAAGAGTTTCCATCATCTCTACGATACGGATTATCATTCTTATTGACTTCCTTATCTTTATTCTGATCTGCAAAATATCCTCTTCCTCCTCCAGTAAAATTTCTTCCTCTTTGTCTTTGTTCATGTCTTTTATTTAGCTTCTCTTCTACTTTTAGGGCTCATTGATATGCCTCCTCCACACTCAGCAAATTGATCAAACTGATCTCATCTTGTATAGATGGCTTCAATCCATTCATATATCTAGCTACTTGCTCGGTCTCATCCTCTGAATTTCTATATTTGATATTCAACTTGTAGAACTCCTCAATATACTCTGTCACACTTGACTCCTTCTGCTTCAAATTTTGCAACTTTTGAAACAAAATGATCTAATAGTCGATAGGAATAAACTTCATGTTTAACTTATCCATTTGATCCCATGGTTTTATCTTCTCCTTTCCTCTTCTTTTCCTATCTATCTGCAAATGTTCCCACCAAAGGGATGCATGTCCTTTGAACTTTGTACAAGAAAACATCACCTTCTTGTCTTTAGTGGTACCTTAAAAATAAAAATACTTCTCCATCTCCCTTATCTAGTCAAGTAATTCATTTGAATCAAACTTACCGTGCTATAATCCAGTGGATTGAAATGTGGTTTAGTATTTACTCTAGTTAGGTCTCTTATGAACCTCTCTTCTCCCTGATCGAGGACAGGTTGATTTTCTCATTCCCTTCTTCATTTTCTTCTACCTCTTCATCACTCACATCATTAACTAGTCGACCTCTCCTATGGGTTATTTTGATTGCTTCTAATCTAGCAACAATTCCTCTCAACATCTTTATTATAGCAAGGTCTGCATTTCCGCATGCTCCATTTCCTCTACCATTTCTTCTTCTCACCATCTTTACACAATTCCTCTGTAGCTGCAGGTTGGATCCCCCGTCCACCACCCCACAACAAATCTTCAATAGGAATATGCAAACTTTGATGATCTCTCATAGAATGAGCTGCTTTCTGATACCAACTTGGTGCAGTCATGGTAGGAGGGTCCTCAAAGAGAAAATTTCAGACCGTGCAGCAAGAGCTAAATAATAGAAGCCACGTGAAATATGGAGGTAAATCCAGATTCAAACATTAATATTACTAGCAATTTCAATTACAATCATCCGTCAACATCTAGGTTCATAGATCGGGCTCACAAGCCTAATACAACATGCTCTAAATATAGTATTCATATATGCTCCTTAATACAAGCTGAAATCTTACATATTGAATCCAATATTCATTCTACTTGCCAGACTAATGATCTGTTACAATGATTCATATCACATCCAGAGATCTAGAATCCTCCACATCGACCAAATATCTTTACAATCTCCAATGAAGGAAGTATAACATGTGCGTGAAATAGGTTAGCCTTAAATTTTAATTTCTCCTTGGAAGGTGCATAGGATGAAGTGTGGACCAAAATTAAGGTCGGGGAAACTCCATGAAATAATTTAGAACACATTTCAAGGATCCGCAAGTTACAAGAAGGATCACAAGAGACAAAAGTAGTTGTTAGGCTCAGAACTGCTTCGATGATCTATTCTAGAAACCATCACTTAATCCGGAAGCGATAACTCTCCAAAAAAAATATCCAATCTATCTAAAATTTTAGAAAAATGGAAAACGAAAATGTCCATGATGAAAACATAGATCCGTTGAATCTTCCATCTTGAACAAGAACTAAACAAGAACAGAACTGAAATAAAAATATGTTTGGTTGATGCAAGATTGCAAAGAACCAAGGATGCTCCTACAGCAGTGGTAGCTAGCATCTTGATTTTTTCAGGTACTTCATTGCTAGATGTGGGTTTCCCATGGGGTTTACGAGAAATAGGTAGCTCTCTCAAGATAAATGTATCCTTCATTAGTTTATAGTTTCCACAACCACCATCTTGGATCACTTCTTTGATGTCAGGAATGTTTTGTACCATAGGTGTTTTTTGTTTCTAAGGTAGATGCAAGGGATGAAAGGTCCTCAAATGAGGAGGATGGTGTAGGCCTTTCATCATTTTAGGGATCTAGGGTATCTTGTAAAACTTGGCCTCAATATTTTTGTAGTAGTAAAAAGGTTTGGGATCTCCATGGATGGTAACTTCTCTGCCCTCAAAAGGAAACATTACACATTGATGTGAGGTCAAATCTACAAATTTTAGGGCATGGATCCATGGTTGGTTGAGTAGGATATTATAGGGAAGATCAAGGTCTAACACTTGGCATATAGTTTCTACAATAATGGGTCCCACTTGGATGGGTAGTGTGATGATGCCTTCCAATACCCACTCTTGATCATCATACGGTTTGATAGTGGTACTCTTTTCTTTCTCAATAGTATCCTTTGAATAGCCCAAGTTTTTGATCAGCTAAAGGGTGTAAATGTTTAGACCAACACCTCCACCTACTATGACTCTTTTAACCTTTTTCTTATGGATAATGACCTCAAGGTGTAAAGCACAATTATGAGATAGTTGCAATGGTAGATATTGTTCAGACAAGGTGAGAAGATAATTAGTGATAAGCCCTACCATAGCTTGAAACTATTATGTATCAATATCCATGGGGATAAATGATGAGGATAAATCCTTATCTAAGATTTCCCTATGTGCAAGGGATAGCCTCAATAGTTCCAGGATTGATATCTATGCAAGGGTATTTTTAATTTGATCTAAGAGATTGTACTTACTATGGTTTGATGTAGGAAAAGTAGGTTGTGTTGTAGATTGAGATGGGACTCCTTGGATGGTGAATTTTCAATGTCATGTAGTGACTCCACACTCCACACTAGGCCCTTTGATGGTGATGACGGTGATGACACTATCAGAGGAAGCGGCCACATTTGAATAGGTATGTTTCACATTTGTGTAATCATTATATTTTCTAGTGTTGTTCCCTTTGTTATGATCTGGCATAAGGTTCTTGTATATCTTAAGATTTTTCTTGTCAGTTGGTAGCTTATTAGATATAGCTTCGATTTGTATAATATCTTGCATACTATTTTTGAGCCTCATGTAGTTCATTGTTTTGTGTCCTTTGATTTTGTGAAAGTCACAAATATCATTTTCATTATACCAAGGTGGTTTATCTTGTGGTTCTTGGTAATTTTTGAAATTGGGAAGAATTATTATGTTTGACTCTACCAGTTTATTTATGATAGTCTCAATAGGTTCTGGCAACTGTGTGCATTCACATTTTGGATAGTTGTTCTTTTTGGGCGTCGATCTATGTTGTGTTTTGGTGTTATTGATCTAATTGTTTTTTAATGGTGTTGTTTGTTACACATTAGGTTGAATGTTAGCAAATTTATTGTTGTTTGGCCTAGGAGAACTTAGGACCACCTTAGCATCTACCACACCATCATTCATTATGTTCTTTTTCTTATCCCAAGCACAAGTCTTGTTATTTGAATTGGTTGATGAGTGGTTGTCTTTGTAGGCATGAGTATTTCCCTATGATATTATAGCTCTCTGGATGTTAAGGGCTCTAGGAAAAATCTCATCAAATGATGTAATGTGTTGCATCTTCAAGTGGAAGGATAGATCTGGACCTATATTTTCTATGATGATCCCTGCTTGTTGCTCATTAGGAATGGGCCACTTACTCTTACTAGCTCTTTATCTCTAGTGTTGTAATAAATTGGTGAAAGATTCTCCTTTGTTTTGTTCAAGAGTATACAACTCTTCTAGGCTTACATCCATGTCAAGATTAAAGGAGAAGTGATCTATGAATTTATTAGTGATTTCTTGGAAGGTTTTGATACCTAGAGGCAATTGAGAAAACCATTCGATGGTTGGGCCTGTCAAGCTTCATGGAAAGAGGTACATCAAACATGACTCATTGTAGATGACCTCCATATACATGACATTAAAATCTTTGATACGGTCCATAGGAATTCCTCTCCATTTCTATTTATTGAATTTAGGGACTTCAAAACTGGGAACGAATGGTACCAGTGTGATGTTTTGATTGAATGGATAAGGACATAGGTTTTGTGTATGGGGATTTTTCATCTTTCCCATTTGAAGATCTTGCATTTCTTGTGATAATGCCTTAAGTTGTGATGCTACATCATCTTGTGGGTTTGGTGGAGGAACATATGTTGTGTATTATGGAATGGCAGATGCATTGTGCATGGTATTATGATATTATGGTGTGTTGTATGGTATGTATAGAGGTGTAGGATATTGTGAAGATTATTGTGGTGTTGATGTATATGTTTCTAACATGTTGGTATTGATGATGTTCTATTGCAAATTATAGTAGGAACCTTGTTATTGTTGTTGGTGTTGTTGTGCATACTGTTGAGCTAGTAAGGCTTCTTCTTGTTATTGTTATTGTTGGGCTACTAAGGCTTCTTGGTGTTGTTGTTCAGCCACTAGGGCTTGCTATTGTTGTTGGGCTGCTAAGGTTGCCTGATTTTGTTGTTGTTATTATTGTGCTGCTAAGACTAATTGATGTGCTACTAAGGTTGTTTTCTATTGTTTTTTTTGTTGTTTTGCTACTAGGGATGCTTATTGTTGTCACATTTTTTTGATGGCTTTTGATAATCTTGTTGTAAAGCTAAGGCATGTTCTTGCAATGTACGATTAGTTGGTTTTTTTATATATATGATGATTTTATGTTTTACACGGGTAGCAGGTTGTTGATGAGAGGTTGGGGGTTCCCTTGGTTTAACATTCCTTGTAAGATGGTGGATTGTGATGGAGGAATGTAAGTTTGCAATCCCATTTTATTTTGCATGATGTGGGGGATCGATGGGAAAGATGATGGTGGTGCCATTAGGTATTGTGATGGCAATGGCACAATCAACCCTTACAATTGATCAAAAGAGTTTCCTTGTGCAAAGAGTAGGGGGTTCCCTTGTTGTACTTGAGGTTGGACTAAGGTGTTACCTTGGTTGATGGGGTTCGTGACCAAGGGATTTTTTTGATTCGGGTTGATGATAGATGGGATGTATTTGTTTTATAAAACAAATGGTGTGGATGAACTAATGGGGTGGTTGGATAAAGATATCCCTATTTGCATTAAGGTTTAACTTTGCATAAGGGTATTGGCATGCCCTTGTTGGTCTATTTGAGACACTTGGTCCACACTTCCTTGTGTGATTTTGGGCACACTTTTGGTACTTGTGGGGATGGATGAAGATGGGTACCCTCAATATGTTGATGTTGTCATGGATTCATGAAGTGTGAGTGGTTTATTTTGATGTAAGGGGTGTTCGAGAATGGTAGGAGTGTCAAATGTTGGTGTCCAAGTGGTGGATGGATTGGTGTTGACAGTACCCACAATTCAGTTTATTTCAAATGGAATAGTATGACCAAAGTTTTTAGCAAGACTAGCTGCAATACTAGGAATGGATGTTTGATTTATCCCTAGCGATGGAGTTGTTAGGCCTTGTATTAAATATTGTACAAAAAAAATGGGGATATCAGAGCTATTTTTTCTAGGGCTTGATTTTCTTGTTTGTATTCCATGATTTATTCCTTATTAAATTCAAATGGGTTTTTTGTAATGTCTTCTATCTCGTATGGACTTGATGGAGATGAGGGTTGTTGTGATGGGGTAACTTGACTTCTTGGATCAAATTCTTGAGGATTGGGATAAATTGAGGTAAATGTGACTTTGGTTTTCTCTATGCTTCTCTTATGTTGTGATCTTGTCTTTACCATAAATTTTGGGTCACCTATGGGAGATTTATGTTGATATTTGTAATGTTTAAACTCCCTAGTTTAGTCAAATATAGGTAGAAGGGATGCTCTTAATATTTTTAGAGCAATGGTGATAATAGGAGGTGAAAAGGTGAATGATTTGTAGCATGATCTTTGTAAACATTTTGGGACAACACTTTTGACTTAAGTTTGATTGTTTGATGTTTGGATAAAGTATTTTTATGAACTTGTGAATCTTTAAGGTAGACTCGTGACCTTGAAGATAAACCAGTCCAAAGATGATAACTAACTTAGCTAAGTGCATGTAAAAGGATTCATTTCACATATGAAGTAGCTAAGTTAGGGTTTTTATTGATAGATGTTTAGGTCCAATGTGTTGGTGTGCTTAAATTTTTGTAGTTTTGGTGAAGTGAAGGATGAGTGTTGGTGAAGGGGTGGATGAAATGTTTGACCCAATGTTGACCTAGAGTGAACCTTTATTTTCCAAGACCAAGGTAGTGAGAAAGATGCAAGACCTCTAAAGTGTTCAAATCATAAGTACCAATGTTTGAATTAAGTGAGGGGTTCATATTGAGCATACATGTTAGGATCATTTATGGAAACACTTCTATAAAAATTCCTTACCAAAATGTTTTTGTTGCAATAAAGAGCTACAAGGTGTCTTTTGATAGCTTTTGGACTCTGATTTCTAGTTTTAAAGTGATGGCATATAGAAATACTCTTGGGGATTTTTATTTTGCGTGAGATCATTTGTAGAAGCCCAAGATTATGGAAAAGAGGATATTTATTGTCACACAAGTGGTGGTAATATGGGCCTTTCGGCCACAATATCGGTTGGTTCCTCTTGTTCATCTAAGATGTTTGTTGTGTTTTTCCACTAACTAGGTGTTTCCTGTGCTTTAAAAGTGAATCTTCTCAAAATACTAATTATATACATTTTTCTCCCTCAATTAGTTCAAATTTTGGTTGAATGATATCAGGTGTAAAGTTGGGTTGTTCAATTAGAGCGGTCAGATGCCAAATGGTCATGTGGGGTTCAATTTTTCAATTTATCTTGCTTAAAGAGTTTATTTTTACCACAAACACTTTGTCTTTCTTAAGTTCAAACTAAACGTCTATGTCAAAAATATCATAAATTTCACAAGGTCCATTTTTTGAAAAGGATGAAGTTCAAACCATAGTTTCCTAGGTTTACTTTGGGAAGTATAAATTGAGATGTAAACAAAAATATTTAGAAGTCTCTAAGGATAAAATCCTTAGGAAAAGCATCAATATCACGGCTTTGTCAAAGGGTATCCATACTTAGATCAAAGGGTTTGAAATTTTACAAAGACTTGTTGATGTTTGTTTGCAATTGTTTTGGAACCAAGGAAGTGTTAAACTAACTCTAAAGCATTTACAATCCGAGATAGAGAGGGTGTGCATTTCTTAGTAGGCTTACCAACCATCGAAAGATATGATTAATCTGAGAAGATGAAGTGGACAAATATTCTATGTCAAGTAAATGTAACATATTGGCATGCAAAGCAAAGGAGTCTATTCCCCATTTTCTTTATTGCCTCAATCAAAAACCAAACATAGTAAGTAACTTCTTTGAGCAATTATACTCCAATGCACTACTTTTAAATATGTTTTGGAAAATTGGACTTGGTTATCCTCTACAAAAAAGTATTTTAATGACCGTATTCAGGATAAACAAGTGTTATACATGTGGGGAATTCACTCAATGAAGAGGAATCCCAACCCTTATGAATATCTAAGGGTTTTGACATATCACATAGATACTAGAGCAGATGATCATTTGTATAGTGTAACTACACTAGTAGGTCAATGACTTTCATCATGCCATGTATTTATAACATGGACCAAAATGAGATCATTGCTTGGTTCGTTCCATCCCACAAGTTAGGAGGCAAGCCCGCTAAAGGTAAAACATGTTTGAAGCATAAAATGCCTTTTGTCACCCAAGATTGCCAAAAGGTGCAGGGGGAGATGATTAGTACTTGTAAGAAGAAAAATTATACTCATTTTTTTCTCTTAACCAAAGATAACATAAAGTGAAAGGGGAGTGGTTATTCACAACAAGTCTACTCAAGAAAATCAAACAAATGTTCATTTTAAACACCAATTTGAAGTGTGAAAGTTGTGTTCAATTTTAAACCAATAAGAAAAATGATGTGAGGGTTTAGTTTTAACCAACTTGAACATTCATTTTAAAGCCCAAAAATAAATCTAGTTTGGTCCTAAAACATGAAATAAAGCATCATAAATGGGTTATAATCTCCCCATAAGTGTCAAAACACTTGTTACAATTATAAGATTTAAACAATGATATGCTCCTTCACTTTGAATTTATCGTCCAAACCTACAAAACTAGTTATTCTAAAAAACCAAAACAAGAATTCAAAGACATGTTAGTGATCAGATAAAGCCAAAAAATTCAAACTCATGTCAAAAAACCAAGTTTTTTTTGTTAGCTAGTAATTTGTGACGCTAAAATCAATTATGTCACTGAAATTCATCAATATGATTGTTGTATAGGATATACGTCACTATATTGAAAAATAATAGTGGACCTCTATGGTATACAAGGAGGTCAATTGCATCACCATATCAATTGCATCGCTAAAGAAAAATTCATTTGCGTTAAAAAAACAATTTAGCATCGCTATTTTAATTATGCATTGATAAACTAAAATCATAGCTATGTCATTGTAGAGAAACGCGTCATCAAATGTGTCAATGGATAATCAATAATGTCATTGTACCTGTAAACACAAGGAAAATGGACATTTGGAGCAAAATTTGTCAGATTGATTAGTTTGTGCCCTCCTTCTAGTGCCAAAATGTGATTGATGGATTAGTATGGGTTCGCTACACTTGATCCATGAGGACATGAAGTATATTCAAGCCACTAAACATTAGTCCCAATAAAGATCATTCAATATAAAGACTAAACTAAGAATCTATTAAAACTAACATATTAGATCATGAAAGCTTCAAAGGCACCTATTCTAATCCATTGAGACTTATCCTATTGGGGGAGTGATATCCCATTGATGTGGAATGATGACCCTTTCCCAATCTTTTGGATAAATGAGTTTGATCCAATCAATTCTATGGAAGAGAATCAATGAAACCAATGAAAGATGTGTATGAAAACATGATTTAAAGGTAAATTAACATGATGCAAGGTATTCTAACATGATGTAGGCTAAGATGATCGATATGGGTGTGTGCAAAGCAAATGTAAATGAAGTTTAAGGTAAAAAAAAAAAAACCCTAATTACAAAATATGATAAATGGATGCATCTAAGTTACCATGGAATCCATCAATAGAAGCTAAGCTAATGATGCAAGTAAATTAAGCTAAAAAGATGCTAAATAAATGCTAAATATGAGTGCAATTGAAAATTATTTTAACAACATAAGATTTCTCTTAAAAGATGAATCCATTTTTCTCCAAATACTGACCTATTTATAGGAGAGCAAATGAAGGGTTAAGATAAAAAAGGTTAATCAATGGTCAAAAATGGAGGAGAGATGAAACATGGATCATGGATTATCATTAATGGATGAGAATCAATGATCGCATGGATCAAGGAAAAAATCAAGGGTTCATATTCTTTGAAACAAACACACATTCAAAACATGCACAAGAAGTATTATAAGTTAACTTGCACAAGAAGTCTTGTAAGTTTGTTATGAGGGAGAATATTCCTTTTTTCAAATGAGTGAAAAAAGAGAATATTATTGGGAATATTCTCATGGGTCAGGAAAACTAGATATTTAGCAAATTAAAACAAAGTTTTAATGTGGAAAAGGGGAAGGAATATTCCATGGGAACATTCCTTTTGGAGGAATGTGCAGAGGAGGAATATTCCCTTGCAAGTGGGAGGGATTATATTTATTAGTAATTTTATATTTAAATAAAGTTTTAATTATGAAAATTAGGGGAATTAAAATGATATTCATTAAATAAATGATTTAATGAAAAGGGGGAAAGTGATGATATTTAAATTAAACAAGTTAGGGTTATTTAATTAAATAAGATGACTTAGGTATTTAACTTAAATAAGTTTATGTATTTAATTTAATAAGACGAAATGTTAGTATGAAAGGGGGTGAATTAATATAATTAAATTAATAAGAATAATAGATGAAAATGACATAATTAATTAAATAGCTAGGATAATTTAATCAATTGATCGAAAAGAGGAGGGGTTTTTGGATGAAATGATGTTGGTATATATGATTCAAGTGCATGATACCATTCAAGACATTTTTAAGTGTCTATAATTAGATTATAATATTTATGCAATGTAATATTATATATTATATTAATATTAATATATTATAATATATTAATATAATATTAAAATAATTTTGAGAGAAGGAGGTGGGGAGGGAGAGGTAGAGAGAGAGAGAGTGATAGGTAGAGAGGGAGAGGTTGGTAGAGAGATATTAAGAGAGGTAAGGTGGGAGAGTTTTAGGGAGATAGGGAGAGGCAGGGTGGGAGGGATAAAGGTTGGGAGAGAAAGAGGGAAGGAGGGAGATAAGGATAGGTAGGTAGAGAGAGGTGAGGTGAAAGGAATAGTTATAAGTAGGTAGAGAGATAAAGAGGTAGGATGGGAGAGATAGAGAGAGATGTTGTGTGTGAGAGAGAGAGGGTGGGAGAGGTAGCTATAAAGAGAGTGAGAGAAAGGTAGGGTAGGAGAGGTAGAGGGAGGGAGGGAGACAGGGAAGGAGAGAGATAGGGAGAGGTAGGGTGGGAGGGAAATATGGAGGGGGAGAAAGAGGGAAGGATGGAAATAGGGAGAGGTGGGTAGAGAGAGGTAAGGTACAAATAATAAAGAGAGGTAGGTAGAGAGATATGTAGGGAAGGAGAGGTAGAGAGAGAGGTAAGGTGGGAGAGGTAGAGAGAGAGGTAGGGTGTGAGAGAGAGAGGGAGAGGGAGGTTAGTATGGATGGTTGGAGAGGAGAGATAGAGAGAAGTAGAGAGGGATTGGGGGAGGTAGATTTAGTGAGG
>CM021102.1:285524996-285631332 GCA_007115665.2 Sequoiadendron giganteum | reverse complement strand
AGAGGGATAGGTAGATAGAGATAATTAAATAGGGAAGGGGAGAGAGAGCTAGAGAGAGGGGATAAGTTGGGAAGGAGGGAGAGGTAGGGTGGGAGGGATTGTGGAGAAGGTAGGTAGAGAGGGAGAGGGTGAGTGGAGATAGAGAGAGGGAGGGAGAGAGAGAGAGGAGGGAGGGAGGGAGGGATGGGCAGGTTGGTAGAGAGAGGTAATGTGAAAGGAATAGAGAGAGAGGTAGGTAGAGAGGGAGAGAGGTAGTGTGTGCATGTGTATATGAGAGATAGGATGGGATGGAGGTAGGGAGGGAGAGGTAGAGAGAGGGAGAGGTAGGGTGGGAGGGAGAGAGGGAGGGAGAGGTAAGGAGGGATGGACATAGGCATAAAGGGAGGGAGAGGTGGAGAGATAGGTAGGGTTGGAGATATGGAGCGAGAAGGGATATATAGAGAAGAAGAGAGGGATGGAGGTAGGGATGGGAGATAAATAGAAGTAGAGGGGGAAGCAAAGAGAGAAGTAGAGAGAGATGTGGATGGAGAGGTAGCGAGGTAGAGTGGGAGGGATAGAGGGAGGGAGAGAGAAGGAAGGAGGGAGATAGAGAGAGGTAAGGTGGAAGGAATAGAGTCAAAGGTAGGTAAAGAGAGAGTGAGAGAAAGGTAGGGTGGGAGAGGTAGAGGGAGGGAGAGAGGGGGAAGGAGGGAGATAGGGAGTGTTAGGGTTGTAGGGATGTAGGGTGAGCTCAAGAAAGAGGGAGTGAGGGAGATAAGGAGAGGAAAGTAGAGAGAGGTAAGGTGCAAGGAATAGAGAGGTAAGTAGAGAGATAACGAGGTAGGGTGGGAGAGTTAGAGAGGTTATGTGTGTGTGTGAGAGAGAGAGAGAGTTTGGGAGAGGTAGAGAGGTTGTCTGTGTGATAGATAGATAGAGAGAGAGAGAGGGTGGGAGAGGTAGGTATAGTGAGTGAGAGAGAGGTAGGGTGGGATAGGTAGAGGGAGAGAGAGAGAGGGAGGGAGGGAAGTATGGAGATAGGGAGAGTTAGGATGGGACTGATAGAGGGAGGGAGAGAAAGAGGGAAGGAGGTAGATAGGGAGAGGTAGGTAGAAAGAGGTAAGGTGCAAGGAATAGAGAGAGGTAGGTAGAGAGAGGTAGTGTGTTTGAGAGAGGGGGGATGGAGAGGAAGAGATAAAGGTAGGTAGGGAGAGGAAGGGGTAGGGTGAGAAGGATAGAGGGAGGGAGAGATACAAAGGGAAGGGTAGGTGGAGGGAGGTATGGATGGAGATATGGAGGGAGAGGGGATATAGCGAGAATTAGATAGGGATGGAACAAGGGACGAGATATAGAGAAACGCAGAGGTGCAAGGGTTCAAGAGAGGTAGAGAGAGGGGAAGGAGGGACAAAAGGGAGGGAGATGAAGGTTAAGAGGGATGGTGGGAGAGGAGAGATAGAGAGAATTAGAGAGGGATGGGGGGGGAGAGGTAGTAAGGTAGGGTGGGAGAGATAGAGGGAGGGAGAGAAGGAGGAAAGGAGGAAGATAGAGAGAGGTAGGGTGGGAGCAATTTAGGGAAAGGTAGATAGAAAGGGATAGGGTGAGTGGAGATAGAGGGGGGTGAGGGAGAGAGATAGAGAGAGCTAAGCTAGGAGATAGAGAGAAGTAGATGGGGAAGGGGAGAGAGAGGTAGAGAAGGGGGAGGAAGGAAAAAGGGAGGGAGAGGTAGGTTAGGAGGGATGGTGGGAGAGGAGACATATAGAGAAGTAAAGATATATGGGGAGGGAGGGAGAGGTAGAGAGGTAGGGTGGGAGGGATAGAGGGAGGGAGAGAGAGGGAGAGAGATGGAAAGAGGGAGGTAGGGAGAGGAAGTTAAAGAGAGGTAAGGTGGAAGGAATAAAAGAAGAGGTACATAGAGAGAGTGGGGTGAGATAAAGAGAAGTAAAGAGGGAAGGGGAGAAAAAGGTAGAGAGGGGGAATGTGGGAGGGAGGGAGAGATCAATAGATAGGTAGGGTGGGAGGTATTAAGGGAAATATAGGTAGAGAGGGAGAGGGTGAGTGGAGATAAAGAGAAATAGAGAGGGAAGGTGAGAGAGAGGGGGAGAGAGAATTATATATTTCTCTCAGCTTCTTATAGTTTTACTATAATAAATATAATATTTAGAACTCACTTGCAGTAATCCATCAAATAATTTTTTATAATATATTATATTAGTTATATAATATTGTATTTTTTGTATTAAGTATAATAGAAGCAATATATATAGATCAGAAAGGAAAAATGTTCATCTGAGGATCAGTCCTAGCTCACCCCCTTTACAAAATATTAACATTTATCCATACAACATATACAGATCATATAAGAAATATTTTCATTCGAGGATCAGTCCTAGCATACCCCCCCTTACAAAATATCCATAGATATCCCCTGTTACATGAGATCAAAAGGTGGATCCCAAAAGTGAAACCTATATCAAAGTATCATGAATTACGTCAAAGTATCATCAATAGCTTATACAATTATACACCATTATCCTATATAAACATCTACCATAAATCAAAAAGGATATATCCAAGTCGTGCATGTTGCTCTTTGAATGGTTTTACTCTACCCTGTTACCATCCTTTAGTGTTATCAGTGTCTCTATTTCTGCCAATTCTTCTACAAAGGGTCTTAATACCCATCCTTCCTTATTCTGAGCCTTGTCAACTTTGCTGCCCTATCCCTCTACTAGGTCCTTTCAAAATCCTTGTAGAGCCCTGAAGAAGACCTCCACACCAAGGTGTCCCTCAAGCCACATGTGCCCATATATTTCTTCAAGGATATCAATTATGATCTCTCTATTTTCCAGGTACTTCCAAAAGAATTATTTTGAAAGCTCCACTGTGATGTACACTGGTACATGGAAACATTATATAGCATCAGTCCTCTATAAAACTCAGTAAGCATCCTCTTCCTTCCTTAAAACTTGTCTTCATTCCTTTCTTTCTAGATGGGCCACAAAATGTTAGATGAGAGGCAAAGCCAAAATAGTGCAGCAATTTTCCCAATTTTTACATTGTGATTGAATAAAATCTTTTCATGAAGGGGTTGCCCATTATTCTGCCAAATATTTTGTTCATTACAAAGCAAATTCCATATTTCTTTACCAAAAATATATTGAAAGAAAATTTGATTAATTGTCTTAGGTATTCTACAGAGGCTGCATATATCAATATCATCATATTTTCTCTTAAATGACAGTTTCTAGATTAAAAGCCACCTAAAGCAGGCTTTTTTAGCCTTTAACTGTTTACACCAGTTATTCTAAAAAAAAATTTGCCATTGGTTTTTGTTCTAGTTAAGATTCCAAGTTTGATTTAGATAATCTATTAAATCAGTTTTTTTTGTTAGCATGGAATACATTTCTTTAGCTTTGGTTTTCATTATGTTATTGTTATTTTTCCATTGAAACTCCTTATATTGAGCAATGCCATTTTTAGTTTCCATTCGAAACTTTATATGATTACAGGCTTCCCTAAGGCTTGTGTAGGTCCTCCAATTGGTGAGGGTAATATTAAATTCAAAACTCAAATCATTCTAATCTTTTAGTTTACCATCCTTCAAAATATCCTTGAAGCATTGAATTCCTTTGTGGGCCGAAGTTCTTGATGAGAAGCCTTGGATTAATGCAAGTGGTTTCCCTTTTTGTTTTAATTTCCACCATATTGACTTGTTATTTTGGATGATCCCATTCTCCCCTTTGGTGAAGTTGTAGTGTTTTAGGCACTTTTTCATCAATTCCTAGGCTTTTTAGATGGTTCTAAAAACATTGGACTCTGCAGATAACATAGTCCATTCATTGTTAAGAATATCATTGAGAGGTAGAGATTTCCATGTTTTTGCATGTTTAGGTATAACCCTGGGGATATTTTTTCTGATTAACACCTTCCAAGGCTCCCCTCCTTCCAATGCTCCAATCACCCACTTTCTAGCCAAAGCAATACCTTTCAAATTTAAGTCCTTCAACCCTAGACCTCGATTGATTTTTTCAATAGTGTGCCATTCCCATTTGACCAAGTGCCTCTTTCTTTTGCCTTTACCATCTGACCACAAGAAATCTCTTATCCTTTTCTAGATATCATTGATCTGATATGAATTGAAGAACCAAACAAAATAAAAATATATGTTGGAGGATGAGGTTACCTTTTGACAAACCTGGATTCTGCCAACCAAGGATAGAAATTGTCTATTCCACTTAATGATTTTCTTTTCTATTTTTTCCCTTACCCAAAGCCACGTCTCCTTTATGTTGGGCTCCATAGCAAAAGGGGTACCCAAATATTTTACCAACTTCTAAGGACCACCCCACTAAAGTCCAAAATTATTGACCCAATATGGATGTTCTTCTTTCCATCCCAAAAGGAAAGATTTTGAGGGGGCAACTTTAGCACTAGAGGCTAAGAAAAAAATTTCTAGTTTCCCCATTAGGTTTGTAAGATTCTCCTCTTCTAGGGTCAGCAAAATTGAGGTGTCATTGGAAAATTGCATATTTAGGAGTTCATTATCATTTGGAAGGGTGATGCCCCTTACCCTTGGAATTGATGAGCTCTCCCTTAAAACATAATGCAGAATATCTAAGGCTATTACAAATAATGACATGCAAGTCAACATCCTTGTCTTATGGATCTTTCAAGGGATATTTCTTGAGTAAGAACCCCATTGACTTCTGCTTGGGAAGTTGTATCTTGAAAGAGGGTTTTGACCATATGAAAAAAGGTCTTGGGAAGCCCAAAGGCCTTCAAAAATAGAAGCACAAAATCCCACTCAATTCTATCATATTCCTTTTCAAAGTACAGTAAAAGCATTGTTGCTTCCTACCTTGTTTGCTTTCTCTAATTCATTTCTTCCCAGGTAGTGATCAAGCTTTCCAATATGTGTCTCCCATTTATGAACCATGTTTGTGTGGATTTTATGGTAGAGGGAAGGATAAGTTCCACCCTATCCACTAGTATCTTATCCAAGATCTTATATGATACATTGAGTAGAGTAATGGGTCTCTAGTTTTTAACTAGCGTTTTACCCCCTTCCTTTGAAATTAGTTTGATTATTCCTTTATTGATCTTTTTTCCAAGTGTGCCTCTTTCAAAGGCTTCCTTGTAAACAAGGAATATATCCTCACACACCCAGTCTAGGAAGGTTTTGTAAAATTTTGTAGTAAGGCCATCTACCCCTGGAGACTTGTCATCCTTGAGAGAGAGTATGTATTTTCTAACTTCCTCTTGGGATATTTCTTTCCCTAGTTCCCCAACCATTTCCTCATTGATCTTCCTTGGAACAAATTTTCTTATGTGCTCCAGGCTTGCCTTGTTAGTAGCCTCCCTACCTCCCTAAGAGGAGAAGAGGTTTTTGTAGAATTGTAAGAACTACTCTCTTATCTCCTCTTGAATGACCAGGGTGGTGTCATTTGTAGTGATTTGATCAATCTGCTCTCTTTCTTGCTTCTCCTTGATATATCTACAAAGAATAATTTTGTGCCTTTGTCACCATTATCTAACCAGTTCATTTTAGATCTTAATTTTAGACCCTGGATCTTGTGGTTCTGAAGCCTCCTTATGCTATTCTTAGCCATAGCCATCATGTTTATGAGTCTTTCATCAGTAGGGTTTACTTGTAGATCAGTTTTAGCTTGGAGGAGCTTATCTTGAAGTAGGCTCTCCCTCCTTTGGTTATCTTTGTCCATTTTCTTTCCAATTTTGAAACATAACATTCCATCCCTTTATATTCAAATCCCATCTATCGATGGGGGATAGGTTTCGGTGCATCAACTTATTGATAAGCTTGAGGGATAATATGGTATTTTTGCAGTCATTGTCCTTGGGGAGGTTGGTATTAAGGGAAAAGTCATTTCTATTATCAATAAATTTTTCCACACCTTCCTTGAGGCAGAATCTAGCCCTTATTAGGTGATGATCAGATAAATAATATGGAGTCACTTCAACTTTGCACCCTTCTTTCCCAAGAGTGACCAAAAAGTATGCTCTACTCATGTAAAATATGTCAAGCCTACAATAGAGTATCTTACCACCTTTTTGATAATTTCACCATGTAAACCAAATGCATTTGTTGTCCTTTTTCCCTTCAATAGGGTCTTCAATTTTCAGTTTATCTTTCATTCTCTACCAATAATACCTCTCATTTTATTTCCATTCTAGGATAGTTATTCCACCCCATTTATTTTCTTTTTTCTCTACAAAATTAAGGTCCCCTCCAATGAGCCAAAGGGTATATTGGAAGTTGTATAGCCATTTCCATAGGAGGATTTGATCCTTATAATCATTTGGGGCATACACTGAATAGATCCCAAAGAAGGTTTCTTTAAGGGGAGGTTCCAAAGCTATCCAAAAAATTTGACCAATTATATTCCATCAGAATTATAGCTCCCCCTTTGCCCTTTTCATGCTTGGTGAAAACCTGAGTTGCTACTTTCCATATCACCCTCAAACTAGTTTCTAAGGTGAAGCTAGTGGCTTTAACCACTTACAGTAGGACAAAGTCCTTCTCCTTCTTTCCTACAAGGAATCTTCAGACAACATGCTTCCTATCTAGGGTTTCAAGTCCCCTTACATTCAAGGGTATGCAATTTATATCCATTATGATTTTTCATTGGGTGGGGGTCCCTTGTCACATTTGAAATTATCAAAACATTTGGGAAGCCTATTTTCTGCTTCCATTCTTTTAGAACTAGGAGGCAATACAGTCCCACTAAGCTTCTTCCTTTTGTCCTTGTGGAGTTGATTGGGATCTTTATCCGGGGGGTTTACTAATCTCCACTCCTTCCTTTTTCCTATATCTTCAGGTATTTTTTATTATGACCTCCATGTGAGTCTCTTCTCCATTAGTGGTATCCTTAGTAGAGAACATCCCTAGGTCATCTATAGACTCCATGCTTAACTATGATGCAAATCCATTATAACTCACCACTCCACCAAAGGGTTTAAGAGGATCCATTGCTAGATTTGGGACCAAAATTTCATCCACTTTTTCATTCCCATTTACAAAAGAAACTGTGTTAAGGATAATAGGAGTTTCAAAGAAAAATCTCTAGACAATCTGGGTGTAGGTCCTAAGGATCCACATCAGTTCCTTCAGTGGTCATTCCCTCCCAATCTTCCTCATGATCTTGAGAACAGTTCTCATTGTCTAGAGGCTCAATTTTAGTTTCAACACCATACACTAGTTTCTCCCCAATTATTTCCAAGGGGTGGTACTTGGTTGAAGTTCCATTGCATCACCCTACTTAAAATATTTAGAATTAAAGGAGTACATCA
The DNA here is from genome assembly GCA_007115665.2 of Sequoiadendron giganteum. Lineage (NCBI taxonomy): Eukaryota > Viridiplantae > Streptophyta > Pinopsida > Cupressales > Cupressaceae > Sequoiadendron > Sequoiadendron giganteum. The sequence continues at coordinate 285,624,048 of CM021102.1, read as the reverse complement.
CTTTGGGTGGTTTTGAATTATTCTCTTTGGGTTCTTTTGTTTGCCTTATTTTTTTTCAATGTCAATTCTTAAGCATTAAGTTTGACATTATTTACTGGTTTATCAGGCCCTATTTGATGGGATGATTCATAATCCTCCTTTTCTTTCATATATTTCTCATTCTCTACATTTCCATTCACTTTACTATTGTTAATTTCATTTATTAAAGATGTCTAGCAATCCTCGACATGGGATGCATCTTTATTAATTTTTGTTGCTTCCACATTCACCTACAGAGTTGGATCCTTTTTTCATCTTATTATTAGCCTTAGGGTTTGAGGGGGAATACCTATCATCTAATTTATCTAGAGTAGGACTGTATTCCACATTTCTCTCCACATTATTTTCATAACCATCCACCTGCCCATCCATTGTCAAGGGTTGCTTCTTATTTCTATTGCCTCTGCCATAGGCGAATTTACTATTAGTCTTATTCCTTATTAATGGGAAGTTTCTTCTGATGTGGCCTTCATGTCTACACAAATGGAAAGCATTTAACCCTCACAGGGTTTCTAATTCACAAAAAAAACTGCCTATTTTTAGTTTAATCTCCAAAATTTCTAGAAGATCAATTCCAGGAGATAGGGATACCAAGGCCTGGACATCAGGATGCAGAAGAGGGGTTTCGGTATCACCAATTTTTAACACATTTCCATATGATTCTAGAAAGAGTGGAATGAACTTCTAGAGATGGGGAGGAATATGTTTAATAACCAACCATCTAGGGCTAGAGAGTGCCAAAACTTCATCTTCCAGTGCCTCGGGAATCCATTTCAGAGCACGGAAGATAACTTTCCCAACATTCCAAATTTTTTTTTTATTACCTCCTCCTAAGAATTATGATTATTAAATAAAATGACATACAATACTTTTTGCACCATACGACAATAATAGAATTGGAACACTAGTTTCTTTTCCCAAATATTATAAAACCATTCCTCCATATATTTCCTTGTCAGAACCCTATTGGTATCGACAACAACAAAAAATATAGAAATTTTCAACAGTCTGTCATCCTATTCAAAAAATTCTTCATTTATGTTTTTGTTAGGAATCAGCACAACTTTCAATAGAGGAGATGGGGGGTGCTTACCTTGTTCCTCACCTCCATCTTCCTGCACTTCATTGACTCCCTCGAGCACAAACATGGCGCCCTGCAGAAGATTACTCCATTCTTTGATGATGATATCTCTGAATGACTTGGGAGGTGCACTATTTAAATTTTCTTTGGTAAATTCATTAATAAAACCATCTAGGGGATTTGTATCCCCAACCATCATTTTAGATTAACTCCATGAAGCCACACATGCAGCCTCACACTGACAGATCAATCAATGGGATGCCCTTGTCACACTCACAACAAATAGAAATAAAAGAAATACCACAAGGTGGTAGACAAGAGTGTCGTACACTGGGAGAAATAATGTAGAATCGTGGAGAAGGGCCAAGCCTCCTCCACGGCCTATGGACGAACCCTGCCACCAAACCATTCACACGTGTGTCAATCCTTCATTGTAGAGTGAAACTTTCTAGTCACCTCCATAATATTATATTTCTATATAATATAATATTTATATCGAATATAATGTATATTATATAAATATTAATATATCCTAATATATATTAATTTATCATAGTATATATGAATTTATCAAATATTATATTATACATATTAATATTAATATTTTTTATAGATAAATTTGATTGTATTGATAGAAAAAAAACTTGTTACAAAATGCCCTTCCAATGGTTGAATCTGAAAAGAGAAGCCTGCCCCACATTGCTATCCAAAAAACTACCCCCGACATAGACACAATGGAAAAAAACATGCAAAACCATACATTGAACCATCTTCATTACATCCAAACCTGCACATTACAAGGTAACGTAAAAGACACCATTTCATTCCACCATGATGCCCTCGAGATGCACAAAATGAACCACCCATGCAGCGAAAAGCTTCTTGTCACCATTCAGAGCCAAACCATGACTGCCACCAGCCCCAACCTTGTTTCATTTTTACAAAAAACATAGCCATAGACCATACCCGTCACCCATCCAACTCCGCATCCTCAGCCAGTAGAAATTCCTTGAAATGCCACCTCCAGTCCACTCTACCCAAGGGTTCAAGAAATAGATGATGCTTCAGGGAAATAAGACCACAACACACCCAGTTTCAATGCCTCTGTAAAGCCTCACCCTTGATATCCAGAAGGAATGGATATCATTTAACCACCACCCTTGACAAAAGAGCCTGATGCATGTCTCTAGGGAAAGGTAGCCCGACGCCCAGATCCTTTGATTATAATCACATCCATAACACCTTCTAGCAAATTTTCCCAGACCATCTTACGAACCATCAAGAGTGGCATTGCCTTTGGGACCTCCAAGTCTAGCAACATGGCCACAAAGCGAGCAACAATGTCTGTGTTAGTGCACCATCTCTCAGCCAAATTCATGAACTCCTCGCCCAGCAATAGCTGAACCAACTCCAAAAATAGACTATCCCAATACTTGAAGACGAATTTTTAGCTACCCATACCTGATTTTCCCAAAGAAAGCCTAGATCTTTCATAAATATTGCAAGCACACTGGTGTTTCCATCATTTTTTTTGGCAAAATTTGGCAAGAGAAAAGGCTAATAAAGTCGAGAACCACCCACAAAACGTGTGGCATTCCTAGCCGTAATTAATCCACCTCCACATTGCATCCTCCAGGCCAACTGATGACAAGACCAGTCATCAAAGGAAGAGATATGACCATCGTTGAGGCATCTCCAACTCCCACACTTCATTCATTACCAACTGATGTCATTCCCCAGGACCGCACCAGCTAAGAAATATGGCATCTGCCACGAGTCACCCAGACAACACCAACATCGAGCCCGTCCGCTTGGCAACCACATGATATATTAATATTTATATTAATATTATTATAACATGTTAAATTTTAATCTATAGTGAACCCAAAAAAAAAATCTTACAGAAAAGAAATGAATGTCCATTTCTTAACTTAGAGAAATAGATCTATTTCTTAATTTAAAAAAATGGATATTCATTTTTTTAAGTTAAAGAAACGAAAATTTGTTTCTTAACTTCAAGAAACATATATCTATTTCTTTAAGTTAAATAATAGATATTTATTTTTTATAACTTTTTCTGCCTCGGTTATTACCATATGATTTCTTTGGGATTTGGTTTGGGGTGTCTAACTTGAAAATTCAACTGCCCCAACATGTTTAGAAGGGTTATAGTGGTTTTTCTACTTCACCCTTTGTGCTAACGACTTTTTTTCATCCAAATTTGATGAAATGAAAAGGGTTTATTCAATAAATTATTACAATTTTACCAATATAATATATGCTATATTTTGAATTTAATAGATAATTATTATTTTTTTTTTACATGCACCATGTCCAAAACCCTAGTTGATAGGCTAATTGAAAGACATCTATAATTTTTAAACGGTTACACATTTTTTGAATTGAAAAGATGTGTCACACTCTATGCTTCACAAACTATAGCTTTTAAAAAAATAATTTTATAAAAAAATTACAACTTAGGGTAGTCGAACAAATGGCTTTTAACATTTAAAAAAATTCCTACTATAAAATTCATAACTAATTATTTACTTGCAAAACAATTACAAAAAATATGTCATATTCGACATGTGTCATCTACTTATATTGAAAGATTCAAAAAAAAAAAAAAAATAGTTTTTTTCATACTTAGGGTGGCTAGACAATCACCTATTTTTTTATTTATTTCCAAAATTTTAAATTTTCACCAATTAAATTTACTTTTTTTCTAGAAAAGCCTAGTAGCCTACAAACTACATTCAATTTGCTACAAATACTATTCCTACGTATTTTCCAAATTATGTTAATAAACTATTCGAATTCTTACGTGAAGATTTTTAAGAGTATTTTTTTGAATTTTCATTGCCACTTAAGGGCCTTGTTTGGCCCATCATGATCATGCACTGACCCAATTATAATATCTTCATGTTCAACGTTCAACCAATTAATATTAGGTTATAGAACTAGGCTTAAACATCTCTAGAGTGTCGTTAAGCCATTTTATTTTTGAACTATTCTAATATGAAAATTTAATTAATGTCTTTTCAATCCCGAGTAGAGTTGCCAAAAATCTATTAGTGAATAGATTTTTGTTACTAGTATTTTCTATATGGTTCTCCCAATGGCAACAATAAAATCCCACTAATATTTAGATAGGTTGTGAATCATAAAAAAACCTTCCTCTTTGTTTGAAAGGGACAACTCCCTTATAAGATAAAACTTGAAAAAAAAAGATTTTAACCTAAAAGTAGAAAATGTATTTTTTTGAAAATACAATGAGCATAAAGTCTCATAATTATTGATTGTCTTATTTAGAATCAACCCGACCCTTTTTAATTTTATATCCAAACATATCTAAGATCATAGGAAAATAATTATTTAAATAGTATATATCCAAACATATTTAAGAAGAAAATGTGATTTTCAAAACATAATGACCCAAAGTTCATTGATTTCTATATTCATCTCCTCTAAGAAAAATCTCAAAGTATCATGTATCCAATGTATACAATTTTATAGAAACATTCTCAAACTTGCAAAATTATAGAACTTTTGGCTTACCTAGATCAATCACCAATTTATCTTTCCAAAAGATCCTCATTACATTTCCTTATAATCTATTTATAAGATACCAAAATTAAAAAAAAAAATCTTGTAATTTTTTCTTGAAATAAAAGAAATAAATAGCCTAATATCAAAGAAAAGTATAATAATTTTTTTTTTTATCGGCACACCAATTATGAGGAGTGACAACTCTAAATTAGGACATTTTCTTCACCTTTACTTTCTTATTTTTTCCTAAGTCTCAATGTTTCATCTATAACTGATGAAGGAGTGAGTTTGAGTTTATGAAATTGACTATAACCATCACTATGAGTACTTTATTTCCTAGCAATAGCTTTGAGCTTAAAATCTTGGATATTAGGGCATACTTTTTCAACAAACTCTTCCTTTTGTGGCTTTGAAAATTCTTGATATTTCTTTATTTTCTTCTTCAATGAGAATAAATTCTCATGAACTAACTCTTCAATAAAAAAGGTGGTTCACAAACCAAATATATCTCCACGTTGAACCTTAATTATTCAAAGGATTTTATCTTCATCCCCTTTATCTTTCAGTGAATTGAATGGTTCACAAACATGGATATCCACCAAAACATAGATAATCATCAAACTTCTCCTTTTTTGGAAAGATATCATGTTGCTAAACTAAAATCAATTCCCATGGCACTTTAAAGTAAGATCTTTTCTTTTCAATGGATTGAGAGGTTCACAAACAAAAAATACAGCCAAAAAACATTCAAATGGAAAAAATGGTTTCACGGAGTGAAAATTCATCAAAAATAAAAGTGATGAGAGTTGATTTTAGTGAACTTAATGTTTTTCTAACTCAAAGACTCACCAAAATAGTCAGATTGAATATAAAATTTTTGAAAGAGGATCAAGTATGCAAATTTCAAAGACTAATATTTATAGGATAGGCTTGAAAACTAAAGGAGACAAAGGTTGCACTCAAACCAAGGAATTAAATATAATGATAGGAAATTTGGTAACATATTACAAAATAGTATAATTAAATTGGATATTAAATTAATTTACCTTCAAATTTTATTTCATGTTGATCATGTGCTTGTGTAGATGTTAAGGATCTTTGTTTTTATTCTTCAACCCATTCTACATTTTAGCATGCTTCCCACTCACCTACGATATAAAACTAGCAAAAATAAGAAAGCTCCCTAGTCCATATAGCCCATGTGCTTGCATTTGAACTCTTAAATGAATGTCATTTTTTTGACTAACTAATTATCTCAAAATAATATCAAAGAAGAGTATTTTATTCTTCAACTAACCAAAATATTTGTTAAATTTTAGAGTTCTCACATGATCAAATAGACAATTTTACACTACACCAATTCATAATTGCACATGCATCTTTAAACTTGGTTGCATCATCAAATTTTAGTTTCTCCCTAGCGAGATCACTTTTCACACATTCTACAGCTCCATCCTACTCTCATTTACGAGCCCTACGTAGCCAATAGAATATTTTGATATTTAAAAAAAAAAAATCTTGTACAATTATGACTATATGATATGTTCTACCATATAGATTTATCTTTCTTTTAAGTTGTCATAAAATATTTTGATACAATATTGTACAACAAAATCTAATGAATGTAACTTGTTATCACTCAAATAGAAATGAGTCTCTAAAATAAAAATCTATTCTTTTATACTATCATCAATATGTTTATATACAATATTGATAAATATGGCTACTTGTATTGAATTATAATATTAAGATTGAATTTCCTCTTGTGGAGCAAGATTATATTTTTCTCCAGAGTCAACCATTGATAGTATAGTTCCAATTGGAAAAAAAATTTACATATGTGAAATTGTTCATCAAACCATCAAATAATTGGGGGTGTTTCACATATTTAGATGCAATCTCACCCTTATTTTTTTATGAGTGCATGTACACTAAATTTTTTGTGTCTAACTCACTACACTTGCCAACTTTTCTATCCTTTAATGGATATTGAAAATTATTTTTGATCAGGAGTAAAATAGATTTTGAATGGATTTGAAACCCTTTACAAATAGGTTCTGAAGGGACCTAAAACCCTATCAAAACATGGAATACTGCCAAAAAGTATAATAAAGCCAATTGATAGCCTGAAAATAGTAGTCAAGAGAGAAAGACTAAGCAAAAAACACTGCACCAAACAAGATTTAAGGGGACTCAAAACCCTTTTACACCTAGGTTTTATAGGGACCCAAAACCCTATCAAAACAAAGAACACATCCTAAGATAATCTTGACCAACTAGCAACAAGACCACAATGATAATTCATTATCTTAAGATGCATCTATCTAGGATCCCATTTCTATTCTCAATCTCTACCTCAATAGGAGGAAAGCGAATAGAACATAAGAAAGGGAAGTAGTAGCTCCCTAGCATCAAATCCATCTTGTCCACTCAAAAATTAACCACCTTGATAGGAGAATACACCACCTCTATATGAAGAGCAGATACATAATTCCCATTCTCAACCTCCACTTCAATAGGAGGAGAAGAATGAAACTGAAATAAGGCAGTAGAATCTCCTTAGCAACTAGACCATCTGTAAACCCTCAACCACACCAACCAACACCAACTCCACCTCAATAGGATGGATCTTCACCTCAATAGAAGATTAAAACCAAGGAATCAATAAGAGTGTAAACACACCAAAAGAAGAGGTAGAAGAGGCTCCCCTTAAAAATAAAATCAACTAGGTCAACAAAAAAAACTTTGAGTATAGCCCAGTCATTAACACCAAACCATAAACAAATGTAGAAAATGCCCCTTTAGGGAGATTTAACCTTTAAAATCTCAAGGCATGAGAGTCGAAAGTGAATAAAAATAGGGGATGTAAAGCCCCACCCACTCCAACACACCCAAGAGGTTACGAGAAACAATCCTAAGACAAACTGGCATACTTCAAAATCCAAGTCCAAAAATAGAGAGAAAACTACACCAAATAGTTTATGAACCCCACATCCAACAAAGCCCCCACAAACCAAAGGCCAATACACAAAGGGAGAAACAACAACCAAATAAAGAGTGGGGTTAACCCCATCTCAAGCCCAATCATCACAAAAGCTCCTACATCCAAGCCAAGGAGCCACCAAAGAATCCATCATAACTTTCAGAGACTCCATTGCAACCACTTGGTTGCACCCGCCATGGCCTTTAAACCACTACAGGAGAAAGTAGAGGACCAAAACCATTTTCCTCATCCTCTAAAATGACATTCTCCACTTCTGCAACACTAGAGGAAACCAAAAGAACACAACCGCTCCATTGAAATGACAAATTATGATAGTGATCAACCATAAGAATTAGCAAGAAAGACTCAATGATCACCCATGAAACTCCATTCAATCTATCAACAACTCTAAAATGTAGTACCAAAGAGCTCACAAAGCTAGTTCAAACAAGCTTCCATCGTAAGCATCCAACTTTTCCTTCCATAGTCACATGACCACAAAAATAGCACACAAATAGGGACCTCTATCTACCTCTACATCCGTATTAGAGTATTCCTTGCCCACCTCTACAAAGGATTTCAAATTTACTACCCCCCCACCCCCGCCCCCCATCCCCCACCCCCTCAACTCCTCTTCCTATTGAATCTTTTCACATTGACTAATTTTTGTCAAAAATGTTGTGAAATTATTTCATTCATATATTATCCTAACAACAAAAACTTGCCACATCTATTACATTGTCTATAAATTCATGCTTTTGAATAAAATAACTAGGAATTCATTCATTCATATATTCTCCTAACAACAAAAACTTGCCACATCTATTGCATTGTCTAGAAATTTATGCTTTTGAATAAAATAACTAGAAATTCTTTCATTCATATATTCTCCTAACAACAAAAACTTGCCACATATATTGCATTGTCTAGAAATTCATGCTTTTGAATGAAATAACTACCTATTAAGTGTGTCAAAAAATAATTTTTCTATAAAATCATTGATTGTTCTAGGTGGCGTATTAATACTACATTCCTACATAATTTGGTTAGTATGCACATTATTTTTACAACAAGAGATTCATTGTTTATCAATTTTCAAATACCAAGGTTTACATTTCTCAAATGATCTTTGACTTATGCTAATATTTTCTAGAATTGAATCATCTATTTTTTTTAATAACATTATGTGTTAGTCATGTCTAATATATTTTTGAATGAGGATTACATATTTTTACCCTACTCTTAATTTTGAAACATCTCTAGCATTAGATGATTACCTTGTATTATCATTCCAATATTTTTCAATTAAATATTTGTTTTCATTATTTAATTTCATGTCATACCTTGTGAGTCTACCACTAAAGATACAACATTATTTAATTAAATCATTTTCAATACTTTTTATTCTCTTTACTTCTCTTCTCAAATTTTTAGCATTTAAATTTAAAAATTCACTTGTCTTACTTATCATGTTCTCTTACTCAAAAATAATCTATTAACTAAAGAAATTGTTACAACTAGTCATGTTGTATTCCTATCTTTAGACCGATTTTTTTAATACAATCAATAGTGTTAGCAACACTAGATATCACTTGTTTTATTTATTCATTTTTTTTATTAGGTTTAATAAAAATACATAAATTTTTCATTACTTTTTTATTTTTGACATTTTGATTAATTTCATTACTAGTTGACATTGAAATCCTAAACTTTTTCTATAAAAATAATTTATTTTTATTTTTTGCATGGGTTCTAATTTGTCTCCAAGAAATCTTGCTAAGAAGATTATCCATGATATTTATTTCAACTTAAGAAAAAAAATCATTTTCACTCATCCAAGAGATATCATTTTCATTTTCTATTTTCATTTTTTCAGTGGTAAAATTTAGATCATCATCGTTATATCCAGATTCATTTAAATAATTAATATAAATATCATTAAGTTGGTTCGAAGACATACTTGGCTTTATCTCTATCATCACATTTTATATATTTTTGAACTCTTCTGCATTTTCATAATCTACATTCATCCTATCCATGTTGTTCTCTTGAATTTTCTTTTTAGTAGTCATCAAATTGGATGCTTCAATATTCTTCATTTATCAAATTTTATCTCTTCATATTACTTTGTTATTTTTCCTCATTCTCTCTATGTGCTTCAATTTCTTTAGGTGTCATGAGCTTCCCCTTTTTTTACAATTTTTTTAATCACATAATTACCAAACCCTCTTGCTATTTTTATATTGACATCTCACTAAAAAAATTGAAGTACAAGTAGATGTAGATCATTTTTTTAATATAATATGAAATACAAGTAGATGTGATTTATTTATTTTAGAATCCTTGATTTATTCCTCTTGAAAATAGCTTATTTACTTGATTCCGCTTAAAAATTGTTCCTATCATTGAATCCTTTTAAAAAATGAATATAATATGGCTTGCAAAGAGATTGTAAGAGACACCCAAGTATATTTTTTTTTGTAGAAATTATCATTGTTTGATAGTATATATAAAATAAAAAAGTTGTAAAGATAAAATAATATTAAATTTTACTAAAAAAATGAAATAATTGATATATTATAAATAAATGCCTATTCATTTTAACAACATGTAGGTATTTTTTTTTAGAATAGGTACCCAATTTAAAGTAGGCATGTGTTCCCAAAAATAAATTTTAAACCCTCATTTTTGTTTAGTTTTAGGCTTGGAAAAGGAATAAAATTCCAACCATTATTCTTGGAACTACAAGTATATAAGGCTAAGTTAGCACCAAGAGTAAAACTAACTTTAGCAATATGGCTAGTGATTTTTTATTTTTAAAATGACTAAATTAAAACCCATTATAGATGACGATGTCTAGTTTTCAAATATGTAATTTCTTTTATGTTTGAAAATATTTTTTATTTATAGATAAGAGGGTTTCTTCTAGATCTAGATACCCAATAAGGAAAAATAAGATAATGAGAGATCCCCTCCCTATGCCAACAAAAATGTAGAGCAACGGGTGGAGTCTGGAATCACAAAAAGTTGCATATAATAAAGCGGTGGGATTATTTTATAAAGATTGTAGATCATTTGAGGGAGATAAAAAGAATGGATCTATAAGGATGAACTGGAGAAAGGTTATCAACAAAAGGGATTCTTAAAATTAGACATATTAGTGAATAATATTCTAAGACCTTCTCCAACAATTGATCTGCTAGACATGTACCTAACAAGAAAGTATCAAGGTCGAAAAGAAAAAGAAGCAATTGGTAAAATTTGGAACACGAAAAAATATGATTATCTAATCTCTAGAAGTGGATCAAAAACCATACCCTATGAAGTCTCTAAATCTTTCCTAATTTATAATAGTTTTTTCTTTGATACTTTCTCAAATAAAGAGGCTACAGATAAGATCTTTAAATTTGGTCCTTGGATCATTAATAATAATGTTTTCCTTTTGTAACAATGAACTCCTCTTTTTAATCTTGCATCTTCATCCTTATCACCATCTCCCTATTGGATCGATCCTTTAAAATTTCCTACTAATTTTTTGGATTTCTCCCTCCTAAAGAAAATTGGTGATTCAATTGGGTCTTTTGTTAAACTTGATTATTCAACTTTCTTTCATGATGGTGATCCAAAAGTTAAGATAGAAATAGTAATTGAATCCTTTGAATCTCCTCCCTCATCAAGAAATATTATCTCTAACTTAGGACTATGGGATCAACCTCTCAAGTTGGAAAGAATAATATTTGACAGGGAAGTCCTCATCTCTCACATATTTCTCCAAAATGGAGACCTCCACCTCCTACTAGGAATATTTCTCCTACTTTCAAGGTTACCCATCCAATATTTTTCATGGAAATGATGTTGTTCAAGGAACCCCCTTCAATAGGATTGTTCAGAGTAACTCCTTTATGAAATTTTTCCAACCCTCTTTCTATGAAGAAGAGATATTCCTAGATGGTGAAGAATTTCTAACAGTATTTCACTCACCTTTTTCAATGGAAGAGGGATCTCTAGATGATGAAGAAAAATTAATAGTGGGTCATTACTTTCTTGATATGGAAGAAGGATCTCTAGTATGAGAATATGGATTAGTGGTGAATATGTCTTCAAAGGAAACCCCTCATATGTCTTCATTTAGCAGGTTCTTAGAAGAGGAATAAAATTATTTACAAATAGTAGAGGATATTCTCCATAAGCTAGACGATTCCTTATTAGAAGATAAATTAGATGATATTATTAGTAAGAGTGAAGAGGAAACTCTAAATTTTCTACAGAAAACATATTTGGTATATTATTCTTATATTATTTGCCTCCCAATTTTTCAATCTCAGAGAAGTGACAAAGTTGATTGTTGCAAGTATGAGAAGTTGGTGTTGTCATTGACGTCAACAAGCCTATTTTATCATTAGTGTCAACTGTATGAGAAGTAGATTTTTGTAGGAGTATATGTTGTTGTGTTGATGGTGATTTGATTAGTTGCATTGTGCTGTTATTAGTAAGATACTGGCTTCAACCTATAGTGTTTCTTCGATAAGCTTTTGTCTATGGTTAAGGAAGTGTTGAAGGTGATGAGGATGTGTCTCTAGTGCTTTTGAGAAAAATTGATAAAAAGAGGAAATAGTATGTTGCAGTGTTGTTTTGGGTTGAAGAGTAGTTTTATGGATCCACATTTCTTCTAGGTTGAAGATCTACCTATGTGCTTTAAATATGTTCATAAAAGGTGTTCAGAGGTGTAGTATTCAGAACTTGGTATGTTGGATCATTGTGCAAATTTTGTGTTAACCAGTGTGTGAACAATGTATTGTGGAGATGTCTAGGATAAAGAAAAATTCTTTGTGTTTCTCCACAAATTGGTTTCAAGTCTTGTGGATCTGAAGGTGTGTTTTAGGGTTGGTATCTTTTTTCATTCGAAGTTGAATGAGGTTTGGTGCTTCGAAATTCAGCTTCTTAAGATGTAGTGTATGGTAGAGTTGATTAAGTGTATTGGGTGTGTATATTCCTCAAGTGAAAGTTGTTGTGAAGGAGTTTGTTGGATCTCAAGGTATTTTTGGAATATTCCAGATTGTGTTCAGGTGACATTTTTTTCTATGAGTTGTTATAGAATCAAAGGAAGTGTGTACTTAAAATTTTAATGGTGTTTACACTAATTGTGGTTGATATTTATTGTTTATAGAAGCATGTTGTAGCATGGTGTTATAGATTTGGGTCCTAGAAAAGGAGTGGTGTGGTCTGATTTCATGTCTATCTTCCATGGAAGTTTTTTGGTGTCGGCCTAATTTGAATTTACATGGTTGATGTGCATAGCCGACCTTGGGGAGTGGTGTCGAGGTTGAGGATTATATAAATATGAGTAAAGTTGTTGAGGGATTTGAAGATAGAAAATTAATATGTGAATGATGTGAAGTGAAGAGTATTAGAGTGTGAATTTGAAAAGTGCGATGTGGATTTTCATGTGTTATATTGTTGGATGTAGTGAGCAAGAGGTATCTACAATTATTTAGTAATTTTGTGAAGGTGTTGGTGATATTGTGGTGGATTTCTCTATTTCATTGAGATGTATTTTTTCATGTAACATTCTTCTCTATATTCTTTCTATTTTGGTAGTGAGCCTTTATTTCTTTGGGAAATGAGCCCTTTGGTAGTGAGACCTATTGTATTTGGTTTTGATACATGACTTTATATTGTGAGCTAATCCTCACCATTTTTTTCCCATATTGGGTTTTCCACGTAAATCTAGTGTTATCTTGTGCATAGTGTTGATTTATTTCAGTTTTTGTTATTTTCCTTTCATGCTAAATCATCATAACAGATTAAGGGTTAATTAAGTTAATGTGGATCTGAATTTGTATGCGGGTTTTGAAGGTTTAAGGTACAACGTATTCACCCCCCCTCTTATTTTATTTTGCATTCAACAAACTCCACTCCAAAGAAAATATGAAGAAGAAAACTAAATAGTTCAAAAAATCAAGAAGAGATTGCAACAGGAATTCAATCTACTATTGGAAAACTTTAAGATCAAGGAAAGTATGTTGCTCTCCTTAGGTTCCATGAAGGTCCTATCTTAGAATGTCAGGGGCTTAAATACCCCTAATAAAAGATGATAGATCAAGCATCAAATAGATAATAGTATACATGATTTAATCCTTCTCCAAGAAATGGAGTTTTTAGATGATCAAGAGTGTATTATTTTTTAGAATTGGTCAAAATGGAGATTTTTCACAATTCTAGCTAGAGGTGCACCAAGTGTTTTAGCCTTATTATGGAATCCCTTATCAATAATTGTAGAAATTATAGCATCTATTTTATGCTGTATGTTGGAATCAGTCCTTTCCCTTTCTAGTCTCCCATCATTCTGGGTGTTCAATATCTATGGGCCTAATAGTACTATTCAAAAGAAAAAAAATATTGAAAAATCTAAGGTCAATTTTCCTACTTCTCAAAGAGGAATTAGCTATATTTAGAGGTTAATTTCATTTTTTATCCTCTAGAAAAAATAGGGGGAATCATACCAATGCAGAAAAATATGGACTATTTTAAAGGATTCATAACAAACAATGGGCTCTTTGATTGTGTGACAAATAATGGCACTTTTACATGGTATAATAGAAGAAATAATTTTCACGTATAGAAAAGAGGTTGGACGGATTTATTCTTTCAACTAATTGGCTTTCATTGTCTCATGAATTTACTTCAATCCTCTAAGAATAAGGTTTGGATCATTTTCACATCACCTTATTTATCCAAGATAATAGTTCCCATACTAAAAATCCATTCATATTTAGAGCTATGTGGTTTAAGGACCCTAATTTTATCTCACTTCTTAAGCCTTAGTGGTCAAGTTCACCTTTTGTAAATGGTTTTAGGATTCTTCATATTGTCTCAAAATTGAAATAGTAAAAAAAATAGAATAGGCTTCACTTTAAGAATATCTTTTCAGAAAAAAATCCAAGTAGATGACGAATTTAAATGAGAAATTTATCATTTTTGGTGTGGATAATTTTTTATATAAGAAGAGAAAATAATTGAAAAGTTCTTTGGAGGACTTATTATATAGAGAAGAAATATATTATAAATAAATATATTGGGAAGTATGGTTTAGAGGAGATAGAAACACAAATTTCTTTCATGTCTCTACAAAGATTAGAAGGCAGTGAAACTGCATCAAAAATATGAATTTTGTAGATGGAGTCCACCTTGATGATCAAGAGAAAATTGAAGTTGTTTATTTATTTAAAGATCTCGTAACTAATAAGGTGGGCCAATCTCATAATCCTAAGAGGATTACTTCCAATATTCCTCACTTGGTAAGAAAAAAACAAAATAGCATGTTATTAGCAAAAGTCACAATGGAGGAATTAAAGGTTGTGGTTTTCTCATGGATCCTAACAAATTCCCTAGGCCTAATGGTTTTACCTCCCTTTTTTCCAAAAAAATTGGGACTTTGTTGTCTAAGAGACATTCTCTTGTCACTAGAATAGTCTAGAAAGCATGGGAAAATTCTAAAAGAGATGAATATTATCTTGTTGGCAATTATTCCAAATAAACTTGCTCCTACTTCACTTGCATACTTTCATCTAATCACACTATGTAGCACTTTATACAATATTTTTACAAAGGTTGTCACTATGATATTATCAACAGTTATACAAAACAATATTTTAGAAGAGTAAGGTGTCTTTGTACCAAGAAGAGAAATCCCTAACAGTGCTATAGTTGCACATGAATTTTTGCATTCAGTTCAAATGGGGAATATTTTTTGATATATTTCTCAAGCTTGATATGTTTCTCAAGCTTGATATGATTAAGACCTATGATAGAGAAAACTATAGTTTCTTTAATAATGTTCTAAAATAATTGGCTTTACCATTAGACGGTGCAAATGGATAATGTTTAATATTTTGGGGGCCTACTTCTTGGTATTGGTAAATGGAATCCCTCATAGATACTCTCACTCTTCTCAAGGAGTCAAACAAGGTGATCCTCTTTCTCCATTCCTATTCATCATCATGGAAGAAACATTAATTAAATCCATTTCTTCTCAAAATTAATCAAATACATGAAAAGGCATCAAAATAAATTAGTATCCTTCTTCAATAAACCATTCTCTCTTTGCTAATGAAACTCTCATGTTTTGGTCAATAAAATATTAATGAATCCAAAATAATTCGACAAGTAATCATGTTTTATTCTTAAGTATCTAGGCAAGTGGTAAATACAAGCAAATCTAAGATTTTCTTTCAGAGTACTCAATCTCATGTTAGAAAAATGATCATAAACTTATTGGGTTATCAATCAGACACCTTACCTTGCAAATACTTGGTTATTCCCCTATTTTCAAGCCAGGCTAAGAATGATTTTTGGTAACATGTATCATCTTCCATCTATCTTTGAATAAATACTTGGAAAGGTAAATGGGTAACAATGGAAGGTAAAGTAACACTCCTAGAAAATTTTCTAAATGAAATTCCTATATATATGATGTTAGTCTTAAATATTCCTATAAATTTTGTTGAAGACATCCAAAAATAATTTAGAAATTTTTTCTAACTAGATCATTTGCATAATAAGAAAACATTTCCTCTCATTTCTTGGGAAATAATATGCCAAGAAAAATATTTAGGAGGGGTAGGTGTATAAAATATAGAGGATAATAATATTTATTTAGGAGAAAAATGGAGGCTCTACTCAAACCAAAATTCCAAGTGGTGTAAGCTAATGAGAAATAAATACCTTGATTCAAAAGTTTCAAATAGAATATTTACAATATCTAATCCACCTTGGGGGACTAAGATGTGGGATTTCTTAATATGCTCTGGAGATATAATTCTTCCTCATCTCACTTGGGAGATCCATAATGATAAGAAATAACTTTTTTGGGAAGAATCTTGGAATGAAAACAAACCTTCTCAACAATTGTGTGGGCTTTAAAAATTGAAAACTACCTTGGTGGAGGCTTGGGGTGTAAAGGTGGTAGATTATTTTGTTATTGAATCTAATCATTCCAATCAAAGGATTTATTGAAACCATTAGAGGCTTTTCCTTTCTCACATGGTTAGTAAGATTTATATTTTTTAGAATAAAAAAAAAATAGACCTTCTCAAATTCAGAAGATATTATAAGGTGGAGAACATCTCAAAAAAGACAATAGAATGTCAAGGATGGTTATAATGTTCTTACTCCCTCCTCTCCCCAATATAAATAACCTTCCACTCTTTGTTGGGGACCATCCTATCTCCATAAATTTGGCACCTTCTCTTGGATAGCTTTAAATAACCAAATTCTAAAAGGCCTGAGTTTGGATATGTTCGACATTTCACCATTATTTTAGTTTGTCTTATGTGGGGAAACCTATGAAGATAAGGACCATATTATTTTGATGTAGATAAGGGTGTATTATGTGTATACAAACACAATTTAACAACTCTTCAAGTTTTAAAACCCTAACTATGGTGGTTTCTCACACAACCTCTCATTTCTCCTTGTAGCACATCAAACCATGAAATTTGGGAATATATTTTAGAGAAGTTTGTAAACCCATGAACCAATTACCATTTCAAATACCCATCCAACCTCTTTTCAACATATCCAAATTGGGACTAGGGTTATTTTGGACCAAATCCTTCAAATTGGGTCTGCTACACTACTCCAAGGCTAAATTAGGCCACTTTTCCAAAGCAAGTATGTGAATTTCAAAATCCAACTTTCTAATCTCTACTCTAGGGGTTCTAACACATCATATAGGTCCATAATTTATTCAGTTTTATCACCACCATACAACACAAATTAGTTGTTTCATAAAATTACAAACCTACCTAGTTTCCTAAGCCTAACACATTAGGATGTTAGGCTAGGGCTTGGTCAAATTCACCCCAAACTCCATATACTTCTCTACCAAATGAAAAAATCTCTAAAATAACTCTAAAACCCTTAGTTCCATCGATTTTTTCCAATTTTCAATGATGGAATGGGCTTCAAAACACTGTTTTTGCTCTCAAACCTAGGGTTTACAAACTACTTTCAGAAAAATGCTTATAAAATGCTTCAAAATTTATGGAATTTAGCCAAAAAAAAAAAAAAAAATTCTTAACTCATGCCACTATGAGTCCTAATTCACCTTATGTCATTTAGAGATGGTACGAAACCGTACCGATACTTGTAGCGACATATTTACACAAACATTTACAGGAAAATAGAGAATTTATTATTGTTTGCACTTCAAATCAACTTCAAAATATTTCCTCAAATTTTGTGAGGCCAATTTAAACTTGTAAAAAATCAAAACAATGGTTCATAGCCACCATTCAAACCAATGATGTTCAACTTCCCAAAAATGACAAAATTGCAAAGTTGCGTAAACAACTTTTGTAATATTTTTGCAAACTTTACAAAACTTAACAAAATGACCCTATATGAATTGAAAAAAAAAAAATGGTCTCAATTAGAGCTTATTACATCAAAAATGTGATTAGACACACCAAACTCAACATTAGACTCATATTTACATCAATTTGATAAAATTGACTAGGTGCTCTTGCACCACTCCTAGCCTTCTCTATACAAGAAATCTACTTATATTGTTATTTGGGATTTAAGTACTTCAATTATTATATAGTAGATATGGTTGGAGATGAATAATATAATCTTCAAGAAAAATATTTACAAATTTGAGGAATTAATTTCTAAAATTGAAAGCTCTATATCAGAGAATACAATGAATCATATTCTCAAATCCATTTCAATTCATTAAATATTTTCTTATTGGGATGATTGGATCCTAAAAAATTGGAAAATCCTCAAACCTCTACCTCAAAATAGAGCTTCTACACAAAAGGATAAACCTAATAGAAATTTGATCAAATGGGTCCCCTCTCTAGCTAATAAATTGAAATTGAAATTTGATGGTGCTTCCAAAGGGAATCCTAGAAAAGTGGGAGCAAGTGCGGTTATAAGAAATCATAAGGGAAAGACAATAAAAGAATCCTTCAAGAAAATCTCAAACACTAAAAATAATATTGTAGATTCTAATGGGTTAATGTTAATGTGTTGATATGTGTGACCCTTTCTCCTTAATGTCAAAGGGAGAGAGTGAGTAGGTGTGTGTTTCCATCAATACCAAAGGGAGAGTTTGTTGGCATTAGTTATCATTTTGGTTTTCATTGATGTTGAAAATTGAGGAGATTTTAATTATTTCAACACTTGGTGAGACTGGTTTATTGGTTGTATTAATACATTGGTTGTATTGTTGATATTGATTCTCTTTGATGTCAACACTTGAGGAGATTGTTGTGATGTCATCAATTGGTGAGACTATTGCACATGTTTGAAATATTATTGTTTGGCATTGATTTTCATTAGCGGTGTTGTCATTGGTGTCTATAGTTATATGTTGTATACTCTATTTTGTTGTTCCTAAGGAAATATGTGCTATTACAAAAAAAAAAATCTCCACAATTTGGTGAAAGGTTTTGTTTCAGGAAGATGCTTTGAAGGTTGTTTGGGAGAATTATATGCATTACTCTATTGTTGATGATATGGTCTTGAATTTTTGGGTTCAATATTTGTGCTCTATGGATGTTTCATTCCTACATTTTTCAGGTCACTAGTGTTGTCGAAGAGTTTTTTTCTATTTGCAGTATGTTGGTAGTTTAGTTGGTTGTCTAGACTAGTCTAGAAAATTATCTACATTTCTTTGTATTGATGTTTATACTCGTACAACATGGTGGATGTTTTCTCAATGTCTGTGTAGTATCTTAGTTCAATTTTTACATGTTGAAGTGGTCAGCAAGTTTTTTTGTTAATGTTATATCTCATGATTGTGCATTTTGTGCTTCTAGGTTGAAGTACTTTGTTTTTGTTTGGTCTACAATGGTTGTTGGTGGAATGACTATGTGAAAGAAGTTTTTGAAAGTTTTTTTGGATGTTCATGGAACATATCTTTATGGTCCACACATCAATAATTGATCTATTTGGTGCCACATATTGAGTTGAGTTGGTTTTCTAAGAAATTTGTGGATATTTGGCCAATAGGGCTTGTTATCTTGCTTGCATCGTGTGCTTTGAGGTTTGTGCCAACATATAAAGTTCTGTTAAGATTTTTTGGGTCCTGAACTATCTTGTTCAGAACCCCATTGAGTTGATTTAGGTGTAAGAGTGATTTTGGGTCAACTAGTAATGTGCTACACATTTCCTCTACATGTTTCCTTGTTTCTGACTTGGATTGATGTGTGTTAGCATGTTAGTTGTTACAACCTAATGTATTTCTTTATCAGATTATGATTTTGACCATATGATAAGCAGGTTACGATTTCTCCTTGTGATCTGATACTCTCTGATTGATGTGTTTAGACTTGCATTGACCTCTTATTTATGGTCACTGCTTGGGATGTGTCTTCTCATGTACGTGCCTTGTCCTTTTTTGGAACCGATTCACCTATCAAGGGTAGGTTCTTTTGACCAATCCCTTAGTAATAGTGTTGGACTATTTTTAATTGCTTATTGTTAAGAATTCGATTTGATAGTATTTGTCTTTATTTTGATATTATTTGTATGCTATAGTTTATATTTTATTTTATCTTTCTCTTTCTATTTATTTGTTATATATTTTCTTTTATTATGGTTTATGGAATCATATATATTTATTATTTATTATATTTATATGATTTTCATGTATTGGTATTATAGTTAGATTTATATGTTTATTCTATAGGAGATAAATAGTGGTTAAATCTAAAGATAATCGAAATATTATCTATAATTATAACTGTAATATTACTTATATTTATATTTATATATTATAATAATTATACTATTTAGTATTTATATTTTACTATTTGTAATATTATATTTAATAATTATAGTTATAATATTATCTTTGATAATTATAATTATATTAATATATATTTTATTTATTCATTTGTATTTCAATGTTTAGTTATTTTTATATTTTGGTGTTCTATTTCAGGGACATGGCAGTCCTCCTTGCCCAAGATTGCTTGTCCTCAAGCAATTATAATTCAAATATCTTTTCTCTTTAGGAGTTACATCCTTTCACACCTCCTCCCTATTCTTGAGAGCATAATTTAAGTCTCTTGTAAGGTTAACTAGGGTTCTATTCTTAATTGGATTCTTCCATTGAAATGCTCTCTTTTGTATCACAATTTTGAGGGAGCCACACCGTTTTACTTCAATATTCATAACTCTTTATTATTGCATTTGGATAATAATAATAATTGTTTTAGATAAGTTAATTTGTTAGTGCCTCCCAACCCCATAAGCATTGTGATAGACAACCCAATTACTTTCATAGTTTTAAGCATAACGTAAACACAATGATGAGATCTACTTGAATCAAAAATCAAAGTAGGCAACCAAGTAGCTCAACCAAGCAACCAAGTAGCTCAAGAAAGAATCAACGAGCTCAAGCACACAGACAAGTAGCTCAAGCATAGAGCCAAGTAGCTCAAGAAAGTAGGAAACCAACTCAATCACATGACCAAGTAGCTCAAGCACGTGACCAAGTAGCTCAAGAAAAAAACCAATTGGCTTAGGAAACTTGACATGCAATTTTTTTAATATTTTCATAGATTTTTAAGCATAAAGTAATCATAAACACAATGATGAGTTCCAAATACATAGTGACTAGCTCTAACATTCATTATATACATAATGGATAACTAAAACATCACAATGGATGACACACACATGTCCATAATTCATCTTAGATAAAAATAATATCAGTGTATTGTGCACTACATCATGGGTCATATCCTTTCCCATGGTATAAAAATGAGCATACAATATACACTTGAAGCCACAAGTATATGAAAGGTAGACACATAGCTTCATAAATACATGTAGGTCGCAAAGTATACATATCAAATGCATACACATGAATTATTTACTTAGAGGGTCAAATAGTTAAGTCTAATTGAGTGGTAGTTAAAGTGGGAATGTCCCAAAGGATCGCAGGAACGTGCTCTGATACCACTTGTAATGTCCATTTTCGGGTTAACCCTGAATATTTCCCAATTTATCAATTTCCCAGGCAAAGGCACCCTAGAGGATACTTTTAACTGGTTTAGTCCCTATGAGTAAGTTAAAAATCCATCTCTAAAATAGCCTAATAATTAATGCTCTACATTGGGCATTAGAATTAAGTATGAGTAAATCTATATTAAGCATCATAACCAACATTTCCCATAATTGATTATCCCCTCATGTTACATCATAGGAAGGTAAGATTACAATAGTGGAAAGATTAGGTCTATGAGAAATTTGTTACTGCCCAACAAATTGAAACAATTGAGTGAAGCCAAACATAGAAATTTGGATATCTAGAATCAGTTTCCATACTTTGAGGACATGAAATTTGTCAAATTCATCTTGAGAAGATTACATGATGATACTTTAACTTTGGACAAACCCTAAATCATTTCAAAGGAGGTAATTAAGAATTTGATTGGATTATGCAAAGTCAGAGATATACCAAGGAAGAAATCTATCCAAAGTAAGGAATTTGAAATCCTAACCTAAATAATCAAAGATCGGAGGGCACTGATTATTGTGACAATCAAGAATCTTGTTACAAAATAAATTGCACATGGAATTTCATATTAAGTCTTTTTTAGAAACCGAGAAGGAGTGACCTAGGCTAGCACAGTCTATATTGCTCACAAGATGATAATAAAAGGTTAGGACTTTGACCTGTGTGGGTTGATAAAGGATCAACTAATGGAGAATGTGCAACTAACAAAAATAAACAGGCTACCCTTTCAGGTTCGGTACTCTAATTATATTCTTAGTAATCTATTTCCTGAATTGTTTTCCAAAGATTGGCAATATGGTGTGGAAAACAAATGAACTGGTTTGTAGGAAAATATACTCATATTCTAGGAGCTTGATTGATTGGGATATAAAATTTGAAAATTTATTTAAGAATGTGCTTGGAAAGTATGGTTCAACTAATATTTCCCCTATGGTAAGATCAATGGAAGTTGGTTCCTCTTCCGGTGGCATGGATAAAAATCAAAAAATCAAAAAATAAATTGTTGAGTACAACCCTCCGAAATGCAAAGTTCCCAGAATTGAGGGAAAAGGTAAAGAAAAAGATATTTTGGATATTCCAAATGAAGAATATGATGAATAAATTGAGGATCCATAGAAAAATGAATCAGAACCAGAAAAATCTAGTGGGGAAGAAGATGATCTATCAAAAGAAAAGCTACAACAACTTATTCAGGAAGAAGGTGGAATGTAGAAGATCACTAAGTTATGGTCTGCTAGACAATCATATGATCAATATATGATTTTGAGTGTACTAAATGCTCATGTTGATTACTATAAGATCAAATTAGAAAGTTTGCAGAACATTCTACCTGGGGAAATGATTGAATGCAATAAAGAAACAATGAACTCTGAAGATAAAGACAAAGAAGAAGGTGAAGTTATATCTCACTTGAAGGAGCAATTCAGGCTATCTCTCTCCAAACTAAAGAATAAAATGAATGAATTTAGGCAATGCATAAATTCATCTAATAACATTTACAACAATTGCATCCGTTGGCCTCATGCTGTTAGTAATTACAAAGAGAAATTGGAACAAATTGAAACAGAGTTGAACGGTATTGGGAAAAGCTTTGACATGTTTTAGGATCAAGATGGCACCATAAGGAAAATGATTCGGAAGTTACAGTCTAAACACACCAAAATTAAATTCACCAAGAACACACTTGTTGATACTTTTTGGAAGGTGAAGGATCTAACCGAATGCAGATTGGAGCAGATGGTGGAGATATTAAGGAAAGGTGGGAAACTAGAAGAAGCAATTACAATTCTAGAATCTTTAACTAAAATTGTCAATAAAACATCCAAGAATAATGGTTTGATCATTATCATTTGGATCACAATGGATTCTTAGAAGAAATTTCTTTTGAAAATGAAGAAAAATCATAAGATAATTTTCTAAAGTAGCAGCCAATTATTTTCAAATTTCTGAAGTTTTGGTCTAAGGGGGAGAATTGTCGGCATATATAATTAGGAGTTTTGAAAATTTTGAACACATTTTTTTTCTTTTTGACATATAGTTTCTATGATTTTTCTTTGATGTCAAAGGGGGAGAGAATGCAATGAAAAATTATTTATAAATCTTAGGAGAGTGTGCAACAAAGCTTGGCATCATACTTATAATGATTCTGATACTTATTCATTTTTCACTAAGTTTTTCCATCAATGCCAAAGGGGGAGATTGTTGTCATATGGATTGTAAGTGTTGTCATTGATGGCAACCTAACTCATGCATCTGATCTACAGTATAGTTTTGATTCACACCCGTAGAACAAAGTAAAGAACAAGGCATCCAATTATAAGCATAAAAGTTGATCTGAATACCTTACCGAACTATTATTTTGGGTTGTGGATCTCTAAGGAAGGTTTTTGAAGTTTTTTTATTCTTATCCACGGAGTATATTGATACACATTCACTAGTATGTGATCTAGGATATCTGGTGCACTAATCTATTGATTATCTATGCTAGAAAGATGAACTGATGAATATAGTAATCATAGATGTATAAGGAGTAATTAATCAAGTGTTTTCATGCTCTATTATGTTTATTTAGGTCCTCTCTCTATCTTACCTAAATTTGGAGGATGCACATAAAGATTTAGTGGTGGATCTGGCCGACATTTGAAAGAACTTAAAGTTTTATGAAGCCAACATAAGAATCATCAAATCCTTGATAGCAGATATATATGAGATTGGTTTTATCATTTTGTGTGTGTAATATGTGGAAAAGTGTGTGAAGATAAAAAATATATGGAATGCGAATATGGTGTGAAATTCAATAGAGTAATAGTGTGAATTTGTCTATGTGTGATGCGAAGAGTAGAGTAAGGCAAAGTGAAGTGTCGATTCAAAAAGAATATCCAGAATCAAATAAATGAGCTTCACTGAAACTGTAACCAGGCATGAGTAGATGCTGCTATCTCAGTTCATCCTTCAGATAGTTTTAATCTAACCTTTTGTAAGGAAGTGAGCCTTCTCTTTTGAGCAATGAGCTCTAGGAAGTGTGCCTAAATGCAAGTGTATTCCCTTTTGTAAAAATTTATTTGAGTACTCAAATTATGGATTAACCTCCACCATGGTTTTTCCCCTAACAAGGTTTCCACACAAAAATATCTTTGTCATGGTGTTATGAATGTTTTATTTGAATGTTTGCATTTTTTCTTTTGATGTAATGACAAAATGGTTGAGTTTGAGATTATTAAAGTTAAGATTTGTTGAACACTAATTCACCCCCACCTCTCAGTGTTCCCTTGAGTCCAACAATGGGCTCATAATGTCCCACCCCTAGGTCACGTATCCAGGTGGCTCCATTACATGGACTTCCCCTCTTGTGATCTTACTTCCTTACCATGTTGGAACATGGATATCATAATATAAACTAACTATATACATATGCATATAATTTCTAAATATACTATTGTTGGTATGTGGTGACTGATCATGCTATACTATACACTCTTCATGTATCCTCATAGGCAGAAAATGGTTCCAAGGACTCCACAAGAAAATGGAGTGGTTGAGCGCATGAATAGAACAATAATGGAGTGTGCACAGACTATGATATTGCATGTTGGGCTGCCTTTAAACATGTGGGAAGAGGCTGTAAATATTGTTGTTTATTTAATTAATAGAGGTCCCTCTAATCCTTTGGGTTGTGGTATTCTAG
The DNA here is from genome assembly GCA_007115665.2 of Sequoiadendron giganteum. NCBI lineage: Eukaryota > Viridiplantae > Streptophyta > Pinopsida > Cupressales > Cupressaceae > Sequoiadendron > Sequoiadendron giganteum. Next base: position 285,598,673 of record CM021102.1, on the reverse strand, counting down.
AGGAAGCATAGATAGGTAAAATGGTAAGTTATTATTTTCTCAAAACCATCAGTTGTGAAGCATTTTCACATGTAGATTCTGAAAATAGAACCAAGCTTGATGCAAAATCAAAGAAATGTATATTTATTGGATATGAAATTAATGAATTTTGTTATAGGCTTTGGAATTTTAAAAATAAGAAAATTGTAAGAAGTAGGGATGTCATATTCAATGAGAAAGTGTTGTAAAAAGATTAGTTGCAGCAACATGAGAAGAAAAAAATGATTATGGAGTGTTGGATGATACTCCAAACAATGATGTTCTAGTGGTTCCTCATGCTCCACAAAAATAGTAACAACAAATACCACAAACTCCAGTGAATGTGAGATGATCTTCAAGGATAAGTAGACCTCTGAAAAGATTTTCTCCATCTTTGTATTATATTTTATTAATTGATGTTGGTGAACCAAAATGTTATAATGAAGCTATGTAGGTGGATACAAAGGTTCAATGAGAGCATGGAATGGAAGAAGAAATGGACTCCTTGTTGAAAAATCAGACTTTGGAATTATGCAAGTTTCCTATAGGTAAAAATGCTTTACCAAACAAGTGGGTTTATAGGCTAAAAAAGGAGGATGGAGGTAAGAAAATATTTAAAGCCAGATTGGTTGTAAAGGGATTTGCACATAAAAAGGGTATTGATTTTGATGAAATATTTTCTCTAGTTGTTAAAATGACTTTTATTCATACTATTTTAAGTATTGTGGCTACTGAAGATTTGCATTTAGAACAACTTGATGTTAAAATTTCCTTTCTCCATGGTGATTTGGAAGAGGAAATATATATAGAACAACCACAAGGATTTGTGGTCAAAGGTAAGGAGAAACTAGTGTGTAGATTGAAGAAAAAATTGTATGGCTTGAAGCAAGCACCTCGGAAATGGTATATAAAATTTGGTAGTTTTATGGCTAAGCAAGGCTACAATAAGTGTAATTTAGACCATTGTGTTTACTTTAAGAGGTTAGTTGAAGATAGCTACATTATTTCATGTTTATATGTTGATGATATGCTTGTAATGGGGTCTAACATGGATCACATAAAGGAGTTAAAACAATAGTTAGCAAACTAATTTTCTATGAAGGATTTGGGGGCAACAAAAAAAATCCTTGGTATGATGATTACAAGAGATAGGAAAACATAAAAAAATTTCTATCGTAGGCTGATTATGTTGAAAAGGTGTTGCAGAGATTTCATATGGAGAATGCAAAAGCTGTCAGCACACCTTTGCCCACTCATGTCAAATTGACTAAGGATATGTGTCCAAAGACACAAGAGGAGGAAGGAAAAATGTCCAAGGTAGCATATGCTTCAGCTGCAGGCACTTTAATGTACACCATGGTATGCACGAGACTGGATATTGCACATGTTGTAGGAGTTGTTAGCAGGTATATGAGTCATCCTGGAGTTGAGCATTGGAATGTGATCAAACGGATTCTTAGGTACTTGAGAAGTACACCCAATAAATTTTTATGTTCTGGTGGATCTAATACAAATTTAAAAGGCTATGTTGACTTAGATTTGGTAGGGGATATAGATACCAGGTGGAGTACCACAAGTTATGTACTTATAGTTGGTGGGACAAAAATGAGTTGAATTTCACGATTGCAAAAGGTGGTTGCTTTATCCACCACAGAGGCAGAGTATGTTACTACAACAGAGGCAACAAAGGAGATGATATGGGTTCAATTTTTCATGGAAGAGTTGGGAAAAAAAAGGCTGAAAATCACTTGTTTATAGACAGCCAGAGTGTTATACATCTTGCAAATAATTTTTTCATGTACTCTAGAACCAAACACATACAACTGAGATATCATTTCATTAGGTCAGTATTGGAGGATTGACATGTAAATCTAGAAAATATACATATATATATATCAATCCAAAAAATATGTTTACAAAGGTAGTGACAAGGGAGAAGTTGAGCTCCTCTTCAATTTTAGTTGGTCTTCATGGTTAAAAGTATAACAGAGCAACAAGGTCCAAGGTCCTTATTTCCAGTGGGAGCTATAAGTGCAATGATATTATAATTTGTTTTGCACTGGATAATAAAATCATTGGATGGCTGTGTTGTTGATGTAGCCTAGATTGGGTGAACCACATTAAATTCTATGTGTTGTCTTGTTTTTGCTATAATTTTTTGTGTGTTTTATTTCTTTGTTTTATTAGTCAAAATTGTATTTAACTTGTTAGATATCTGCCTTCTAACCCTAACAACTATAACCATAAATAAACAATAAACAATAAATATTAGACAAGCTAATAAATGACAATGAAAAATGATAAGAATGCACCTGCGATTCTATTTTATGAACTCTCAATATAATTGAATTCAACCAACATATACACCTATGATTACTATTTTCTAAATTCTGAGAAAAAAAAATATCTACTAACTTATTCTATGACTATGATTGTAAATAAGCAATGAGAGACAATACTAAAGATCCTACTTCATCAATTCTAACATACCCTTACAACCTACTATATTTCTTTATTAGATTGCGATTTTGACCATATGATAAGTAGGTTACAATTTCTCCTTGTGATTGATACTCTCTGATCAATGTGTTTAGACTTGCATGATTAACCTCTTATTTATGGTTGCTCCTTGGGATGTGTCTTCTCATGTAGGTGCCTTGTCTTTGTTTGGAATATATTCACCTATCAAGGGTCGACATTTTTCACCAATCCCTTAGTAATAGTGTTTGACTATTTTTAATTGCTTATGCTTAAGAATTCGATTTGATAGTATTTGTCTTTATTTTGATATTATTTGTATGTTATAGTTTATATTTTATTTTCTTTCCCTTTCTATTTCTTTGTTATATATTTTCCTTTATTATGGTTTATGGCATCATATATATTTATTAGTTATTATATTTATATGATTTTCATTTATTAACTTATTATAGTCAGATTTATATGTTTATTCTATATGAGATAAATAATGGTTAAATCTAAATATAAGTATAATATTATCTATAATTATAATTATAATATTACTTATATTTATATTTATATATTGTAATGATTATACTATTTAGTATTTATATTTTAGTATTTGTAATATTATATTTAATAATTATAATTATAATATTATCTTTGATAATTGCAATTATAGTAATATATATTTTAATTATTCATTTGTATTTCAATGCTTAGTTATTTTTATATTTTGGAATTCTATTTTGAGGACATGACATATGTAAAAACATAATTTATAAGATACTATTCCTTTTTTGGGAAGAAAGTAAATTTATTTGGTGAAAATTTGAAGCTTCAATGTAGTAGTACTAAATTTAAAAATAAAATAAAAAGGGAGGTGTATGTCTGACCAATCTAAGTACAAGCAAAAAATCATATATATTTTTTAAAACTTTCAATATAAGTAGAGGACAAATGCTCAGATGTAACACAATTTTTTTTGTAATTTTTTTCAAGTAAATAATTAGTTATGAATTTTTTATTTAAACTTTTTAAAAATATTAAAACTTGTTTGTCTCACCACCATAAATTGGTCAAAAATTTAAGAAAATAATTTTTTTTATCCTATAGTATGGGAAGCATAGAATGTTTTGTATCTTTCAGATTAGAAAAATGTGAAATCATTTATATATTTTTTTCAATCGGCCTATCAATCATGAGTTTAGTCAGAATCTACATAGAGAATCAATAATAATTATCTATTTAATTCTAAATAAGGAATATCTTATATTTTTGGAAAGCTGACTATTTTCTCAATAAACCTTTCTTTTTCATCAAATTCAGATAAAAAATACCATCAACCACTTTCTTATCATGTCAACACTTTTTTGGGCCCCCATGATCTTGCATGCACTAAGTGGGTTCAGAGGGTCTCATAAAAAGTTTCAAATTTCTTAATTATGGTGACAACCTTCTTGTTATTTTTTCCTAAATAGCCTATATCTCTATTTTTGTAGTTGTTAGAGGATTTTTGAGGCCCAAACCAGAAATTTTTTAACTGCCCTATCAAAAGGCCAGTTTACAAAGTATGTCCCAAAAATCCATGTCTATTGTGCAATTTCTAGAAACATCATAATTATCTAAACTATTAATAGTGTCCTTTTACAACTTTTCATAGCCTCTGGAGTTCTCATGCATCTATGAGATCAATATGATTGTTTAGCATACTGAATAATTACAATGTTGTGAACTTTGAAAATGTTAAATTGTGTAAATATTTAAGATATTTCAAATGTTTTAAATATAAGGAGAGGGAAAAATAGTATTTCTTTTTGAAATGTTTAATATTATCATTCAAAGTGGCCAAGGCATGTGAATGGGAGTGGGGGGAAATTTTTTGTTAATTTTTTGATATAATTATGAGTAAAAGTGAATCATTTTTTTAGAGAATATGCCATTAAGGGTGTTCGTGAGGGTTTTAGATGCTTTGATGCAGGATCTTGGGCAAGGGATGTAGAGGAGTGACTAACACTTCAGGAATGACAAAGGAATGGTCGACGGGATTATGGGGCTCACAGGAATGCTTTTGGGTCTAGTGTCGAGGAGCTTGGGGGAAGGAATACGTCAAAGGATGGAGATAGAAGATCTTGGGTGCCTTTGGAGCCAAGGAGAGGCCTTTAGTGGTAGCCTTAGAGGGAGTAGCCATGTGTCTCTGGTTGGAAGCATGGGAAGGGTGGCTCACCACGAATGAGGGAATTCAAGAAATTGAAGCATTCACCCTCAGGGTATGGGGGAGAGGGAATAAAAGGATGAACTCGAGAGCTCCTTAGAAGAGGAAAGGGCATTTTAGGGGTGTTGGAGAAGTCAAGACTGGGTGTAAAAATGTCTATGTCACATGAAAAATGTAATGGGTCGAAAAAAGAGCGAAGGAGGTCACTCAAGAAAGGGATCCTAAGATCACAAATGACCAGTAGCCCCATGCCTATTGTGACTAGATCTGGTGTCACTCAGGTTATTTTGGAAATTCTTATTGAGAGCAGAAGAGTAAATATGGAGAATAGGGATTTTTAAAAAAATGGTGGGGTGATAGTTGTACCAAGACTCGCATGAGGCAATGGTGGTTAGAGAATTGGTAGGATAAAGTTTCCATTAAGTTTTTGGCGAATAGCTTTATTTTGGTACATTGTGCTTCTATAGAAATAAGATCTTAAATTCTAGAGGCATCACATTTAACAATGGACGGGTTTGGATTTTATTTTTTTTCCTAGTCAAGGAATTTTGTGTCATTGAGACATACCCCAAATATTATGAGGGTTTGGGTTGAGCTTGATAGCATTCCTTTAGAACTATGGTCTTTTGAGGCTTTGGAATGGATAGGAGGTGCTTTGGGAAATTTTATAGGAATATATGAGAAAGCCCTAAATGATGGTAATGAGGGAAGGATGAGGGTTTTAATCAAGGTGGCTCTTTCGAATACTATGTGGGATGAAATGGAGTTGGTACTTAACGGAGAAAAATGGGTTCAAAAGGTTAACTAGAATTGGTCTCAATGATAGAAGATAGATTTGAAGATGTGGGATTGAGAGGGACTCAAGAATTAAGCAAGACCTGCCTAGAAGGGAAAGAGAATGAGGATCTAGGAGAGGGATCTTCGAAGGGACGATTGATTAACAATGGCCAAGTTAATGATTTTTAGAGTGGGGATACAAAGGATTTCAAGAGGAGGGAGATATATTTACCATCCTTAGAGCATAGTGGTTAGCCTATTGGTTTGCAACCTTTGAAGGTGAGGTTAGAGGAGATTGAAGCAAATGTTTCCTTAAAGGAAAATGTTTCAGTTTTGGATGAGGAACTAAATGATTGGGAAACAATTTTGGAGGTGGGGAATGAATTAAGGTCCTTCATAGGGGTCCATCAAGATGCAAATGTTAAGGGGAAGAAATTTGAGTAGGAGTTAGATTGAGAAAAGAAGGATTGGGAAGATGAACAAAATTTTCAATTGATCTTGTATGGTGAGGCTCCTTGGGAAGCGAGTGCTTTGAAAGAAGTAGAAGTGGCTGAGAATTTGGCGATGGAGGAAAAGGTTGTGGAGGTGGTTCAGGGGCATATAGTAGAGGTGAAGGTGTGGGCTTCAGAGGAAACCAAATTGAGTGGCAAGAAGAGGTTGGAGGTTCTATCACAAGGTGGTGGGAAAGCAACTTTAGATTGTGGAGATAAGAGGAAAGTTGGGTGGAAGTTGAATGAAGAGAAAAGGTCTCTTACAGGGGAGGTGGCTAGACAACAAAACATAACTATGCATCATAGATTAGGGAAGGGTGGTCCCCTTCTTAGGGGGAAATTAGGGTGTTAAGCTGGAATGTTAAGGGCTTAAATACCCCTAAAAGGAAATGTGTTCTTAGATGTTTGGTTGATGATAAATTAGTGGATATTGTCCTTGTTCAAGAGAATAAATTCAAGAGTGGGGAGATAGGGAGTTAGAAGAAAAAATTAAGGGCATGGGGATTTTCTGTTGTTGATTCTCAAGGGCCTTCGGGTGGAATTATAACAATGTGGCCTTCACAACTTGTGTAGTTGGAGGAAGTGGTTGCAGGGAGGTGGTGGTTGGCAAGAAAATTGAAGAGTTTGAATTCAAATCTTGAATTTTTACTAGTAAATGTATATGGGCATGTTAACTTGGTGCACAAGAGGATAGTATGGTGGGACATTGGAGTTTTTCTTTAGTATCAAAAGGGTTCGGTTTGTATCTTAGGGGTGATTTTAATTTGATCCTGAAGGTGGAAGACAAGTGTGGAGGGGCTAGGAGGAATTTACAGTCTCAAATGGATTTGGAAGAATTCATCAATTCAAATTCCTTGTTGTATTTTCATTTGGAAAATGGTTTTTATACCTGGACGAATACGAGGATAGGTTTCAGTGGGATAGCAGAGAAATTGGATAGATTTTTGTTTGGCGGGGATTTGGAAGCATTTCCCTTTTCTTTGGATGGTAGGATCCTACTATTTTTAGGCTCAAATCATTTTCTGATTCTTCTAGAGATGTTGGGGGAGTGTAAAAATTTGTGGTGTCCATTTATATTTGAAAAAATCTGGCTTAGATATCCTTATTTTTTGTTGAAAGTCAAGGAGTGGTGGTAGGAGCATCGGTCATCTGGGAATGGTTTGTTTAGGCTAGTGAGTAAATTGAAAAATTTAAAGCAAAAAATCCAAGCTTGGAATTGGAGTTCTTTGGAAACATTTTTGAAGAGAAGCGGCATCTTGAGGTGGAGCTTGTGGAAGTAAATGACTAGGTGATGTTAGTAGGTATGGATGAGACTTTGTTTTCAAAATAAAATTTTCTTTTGAAGGATTGGGAAGAGGTCCTTGTGAGAGAGGAAGTGTTTTGGCGTCAAAAATCTCGTGATACTTGGATTAGAGAAGGATATAGAAATTCAATTTTTTTTCATAATTCAACCAGAGTCAAGAGAGAAATGAATAGGATCTCTTGTCTGTAGAGGGAGGATGGTTTATTTGTGGAAGGTCAGGAAGGGATTGAAAAATTGGTAGTGGATTATTTTTTAGTCAACCCTAAATAACTAGGATGGTTCAAATGGTGCTTAGAAAAAGGAGCTTCTGAGAAGAATTACATCTCTAGTAACTCAAGAGTAGAACAAGATTTTAACAAGCCCTTTCACATTGGAGGAGGTGTGTAAGGATACATTTCAACTACATCCAGATAAGCCCCTGGGCCAGATGGTTTTCTAGCTTGTTTTTTCCAAGTCTTTTGGGATGTGGTGGGATAGAAGGTTGCTACAGTGCTAGAAGAATCTCGATCTTCTAGATCATTGTTAAGGGAAGTGAATAATACAATTATGGCATTGATTCCTAAGAAGGAAAAGCCATCCTCCCTGGATGAATTCAGGTCAATTTATCTATGCAATATTATTTAAAAGATTCAAGCAAAAGTTATGGAGAATCACTTGAAGGACATCATCGCAGGTCTCATCTCTGAGGAACAGACAATGCTTGTTCCTAGGAGATCTATTTTTGATGGTATTATCATTGTGTGGGAGGAAATTCATTAGCTTCAATCTAGTGCATGCTCGGGTATGCTAGTAAATTTGGATATTTGAAAATCTTATGATTTGGTGGATTGGCATATTTTGTGCAAGGTACTAGAAGCATTTGGTTTTGATAGGTCATGAGTTTCCTAGATTTTTTTTGTATATCTTCACCGTGGGTTTTGATTATGGTAAATGGAGAGCCTTCGGGTTTCTTTGAGACCTCTAGGGGTTTGCATCAAGGAGATATGCTCTCTCCTTTTTAATATATCTTGATGGCAGAAGCTTTGGGGATATTTTTATCTCAGGCTATTGAGGTTGGGTCTCTGAAAGGTATTTAGGTTAGTAGTAGGGTTTTAGCTTTATCGCATCAGCAATTTACAGATGATACCTTGTGTTTTTCTTTCCCTAGTAGGCATGAAGTGAGGGTGATGAAAAAAAAATTGCATTGTTATGAACTTCCCTTTGGGAAACATGTGAGTAAGATGAAAGCTAAGATATAATTTTTGAATAGTGAGCCCAAACAAGTGGAGCAGGTGGTGGTGATTTTGAACTTCAAAATTGGGCAATTTCCTATGAATTATTTGGGCATCTCGATTGCCAAAGGGGTGAGGACTTGTAAGCTATGGGATGATTTGGTAAAAAAAGTCAACAATCAAATATCTTCTTGGAGTGGTAAGTGTTTGTCTTGGGATGGGAGAATTGTGATGCTGAAAGTGATTATTGTGGCTCTCCCGATTCACCTTGTTTCATGCTTGGCATTGCCAGCTTATAAGGCTAATTAATTGAATCAGATTATGCAGAGTTTTTCTGGCAAGGGACTTTTGATCAGAGGAAATTCCCTTTGATTTCTTGGGAGATGGTTTGTAAGTTTAAACATGCAGGTGGTATTTGAATTCATGACTTATTGAAGAAAAACAAAGTGTTAGGCACCAAACTGGTCTCAAGCATGTATTTGCAAAACCAAGAAAAATGGGTAAGGATTCTATAGTGCAAGTATCTAAGTGATGGTGAAGTTGATAGCATTTTGAGGGAAACAAATCTTCCCAATGGGTCATGTGTGTGGAATTTTATCAAGGTTTATTGTCCTCTTATTTTAGATAACCTTTCTTGGGATATTTTGATGGGAGGAAATCAAAATTCTAGGAGGACTTGTGGTGTGAGCACTCGAAATTGGATCTTGTTTTGGGTTTGGAGAGGACAAAGGCTATTCTTGTTCAAACCTGGGGTTCTTGTGTTCACAATTATTTAGAGGAGGTTGTAGTGGAAGGTGTTTCTAAATTTGTATGGAGAAGATTAGAGCCAGTTTTAGTACCTATGGAGGAAGCAAAGTTGTTGTAGGAAGAGTTGGAAAAAAAAATTGTGGTGATTCGGGAAGGGGTGGATAGATTAGTATGGGCTAGTTCTCCTTCTGGAAGATACAGTGCTAAATAGGGATATAAGGCGTAGATGGTAGAGGAGATCCCTTTGACTTTACCTTTGCATTTTTATTGGAATAGTTCCTTTCTTTCAAAGGCTAGAGTGCTTGCATGGGCAACAGTGAGAAGGAGGATATTAACAACTGATAGATTCAAATCCTTGGGATATGTGGGCCCATCAAGATGTATTTTGTGCAAGATGATAGAGGAGGATGTGGATAATCTCCTTTTTGGTTGTCCCTTTGCTTAGGTGTGTTGGAGATGTCTATGTGCAAGATTGGGGTGGAGTAGTTCTCTACCCAATGATATTCATTCCCTCTTTGTTTCTAGGCTGATTCTGGAAAGGGAATCTTTGTATCATGAGATATGAGTGGTCATCTCATCCCTCATAATTTGGGAGATACAAAAAGAATTCTATTAGAGGTTGTTTTTAGAGAAGGACAAATTCTTCTTGACTTTCATTAGACAATTCGAGGCAACGATTATGGAAGTTATAAATGGGAGAGTGAAGCTGAGGAAATATGGAGAATGGAGCTTTTTAGAGTGGGATACTGTTGATGGTGTTTTCATGCACTTCACAACACAGGTAATGCATAGGTGCATTACCTCTCTTGAAAGACAATCTTCCATAATCAAATTGCAGAACACTATCCCAAGGTCTCTCGGATGTCAAGTCTTGATAGTGCTTGGAATATTTCAATTGTTTATGTGATTTGCTGGAATTGCAAGGTGGACTTACATAGTCAAAGCTATAGGAGAATTGAGTCAATAAATGGAGTTCTAGAGGTCTGGAATTACTATGCTTTGTTGTAGGCTCATGCAACAATCTTAGACTCCATTATTTTGTTAGATTTGGCTTTACAATGTGCAACGAACCTTAACACAAGTTGTTTCTAAAAAAAAAGGAAAAAAAGAAAAGGGCGAGGGAGAAAGATGTTTCCTGGACCTACAACTACTGATGAATAGTGATCATGGAGGTTCCTGCTATGGACAGTTTCCTTAAACGGGATTTCACTTAATCAAAATTCTCACAATATCATGAAATCTGTGCTATCTTCTAGGGACTGCAGATGTTCATCATTCATTCATTATGGAAACATGAATAAAGATAAAGTTTAATGAGCAGCAATGAAATCAAAATCCAAACTAACTTTGCACAATCATCTACCTTCAGCAAATGACCAAAAGTATGTACAAGGAAAGCATACACACAACAACTATCTCCAAAACCAGAAATAACATACTAAATTTACCAAGTCTAATCTGAAGATGCTAGAACAACAAAGTAACTTAAAGCAAAACTATAACTAAAAGGGAGAGGAATCATGAAACATATTGAGAAACCCAGAAATATGCTAGGAAATGATTGTATTTGCTATTATAATTTCTGCAGCATGCCTTTACAACAACTCAATTCCATTAAAATGAGAGGAGGAGAGCCCTATTTATAGTTTTCAAAAAACAAAATGAGTGGCCAAGATTCGATTCTATTATGTGGCCAAGATTCATTTTACATTAGGGTTTCACCTACCCCTAAATATATATTACATTTACAAATACTTTCTTGTTTCTTCCCTATCTCATCATCTAGTGACAACACTGTAGGAAATTTGTCTTTTAGCCATTCGCCCTTTGCTGCAGCTATTCCTCAAGGAATTCTTCATCGATGATTGGATTGCCTTCTCGCTTTCTCAACACGGCATACTCCTTGAAACTTAGGACTAGGGACTAAAGCTTATCCACCTCCAAGATGTCGGATTTCAAGATTTGGTAACTCCATTCTTGAGAATTGCTGCCAAGCTTCTTCCAGTCTACCTCATACTTAGCATCATTCTCTTTGAAAGCTTCTGATCGTGCAAAGGCTCAGGCCGCAAAACATAGGAACTCAGTGGTGATTTTGGCGGACATCCCATCTTCCATAATCTTCAAGAAGTGGGGCTTGATGTTCTCGGGGTTGATCTCGACCGCGGGCACCTCATACCCCGTCATCAGTTTGAGATACTGAGTACACTCCTCTCTAGACTCCCTTGCCCATTCAATGTCTGGCGCTATCCATTCCAAAATCTACTCCAACCTTCTCTTTCGGTGATTATAGTATCATTTCTAGGTATCCACCAGCCAGTGATCGTCGTCTTTGAAGGCCAAGTCCTTCTCCCAAATATCACTTGGCAATGTGAGAATGGCCTCAATCTTTGGGTAGGCTCCATCGTACTTCCTCGGGAACTTCTCATAGACCTGCCTTGTGTCCTTGAGAGTTTTCTGAACTTCTAGGAACCTATTTGCTGCCCGGGCAGCCAAGTTGATGCTTGTGTTCCCTATGTCCAAAACCTATCAGAACCAATTTTTCATAGTTTTGTCCAAGTTCCATCTCTTTTCGAGCTTTTCAATCTATTCTCTAGACAAAAATTAAGGCGGGGCCGATGATGTTGTAGGCTACTCATCTAGAGATGACCACTGCTGAATATAAGTCGTTAGATCAGCCACCTACTCCTTTAGTTCTTCTTTGGAGACCTTATCATGTTGGATAAGGTGCACCACTATGGCGACCGACTCCTAGAGATGTTCAACCTTCTATTCCCTTGTGGCCACTCTGAGGTCGATGGTGGAGACGTTGTAAGTTATACCTTGTTCCCCAACCATCGGCGTTGCTATTTGCACTGCCCTTGATCCCGAGGCATCCATGGTTATCTTTGATCTGACCCTCGGCTTCTTCTCTTTTCTAGTGCTTATTCGTGCTCTGGCCATAATGGCTTCCAGCCTTGCCTTGGGATCCTTCAAGGTGGGAGTATTTTGCTTGAGTTGTTTTTGCAGCCAATCAGGCATTTTGGGTTCTTCCCTTGGTGGTTCACTTTGAGTCCTACTGTCCTCCTTTTTGAGTTCGACAATTCTGACAACAACAACCTTCTCCTTTATTCCTGCATCTTCCTTTCCTTCATCAGAATCTTGTTCGAATGTTTCATACCTAGCGGGGGACTCGGTGAATGATTGCCCTTTGGGTGAATCCTTATTTTCAGTATCCTCCTCCTTGTTTAAAGTATCCTGATGCTCCTCGGGGCTCTCTACTTGTTTGTTCTCATGGAGGAAAGTTTCCTTATCATGCTCTGGAGTCTAGCCATGTTCCTCGGTTGGAGACCTATTACCTTCCATCTCTAGAGTGGCAGTCTCCTCTTCCTATGCAAGCCGGTCCTCGGCCTCCTTATCCTCAATTTCCTTGAGCTACTTGCCCCACTCTGCTTTGAGCTTGGGGTCATTTGATTCTCAGATCAATTCAACATCAAGGTCCTCACTGCCCTCACTACCCTCACTGGAAGACTAATAGACCACCTCATCAATATTCCAACACTCGAACAAGGGATGTTCGTGATATTCAAACTCTTCATACTCTGGTGCCTTCTCAGTGTCCAACTATTGTCGTTCATGCTCGTCTGATATCTGCATGGTTGCTTTCATCTTTGGTGATTCAGTAGAAGGGAATGCCATTAGAGCGGAGGCCATGGCCTGAGCTATCGCAATCTGGACTATTGGATTGGTGAGCATCCCCAAAAGCTCAGACGACACATTCTGCATATACTTCACAAAAGACTCTGGAAGGCTTGGGGCTGGTGTTGTGGTAGCAGAAATGAAAGGAAGCGAAGGAGACATGGAGGAAGAGGTCATTGGTGAGGTGGCGGCGGACGATGAATCTACGGGAATAACCTGCAACACTGGAGGAGTAGGAGAAAGGTGGAAGTAGAAGTGGGAATTGAGGCAAGCGGGGTGGCGACGATGATTGTAATGGGTGAAGATCCAAACGAGCTAGATCCTTTCCTTCCAATCCCAAGGGGAGAACCCTTGGACATCACCATTGTCTCTGTGCCTCGTGTTGTTTTTCTTTTCTTCTTAGAGGGCTTCAGCTCGGAAGACTTATGGGCATAGACTTTTGGTTTGGGCAGTTGTTCGCTAGCCACCTTTCTTTTCTTGGTCTTCAGAGATGGTGGGGTCTTAGATGTCTCCCCAGTCGTAGTGGCAGCTTCCCCACCTTTGGAGCCACTTGGTTCACTTATATGCTCACTTGCAAGCTCGATGAACGTTAGGACGACCCCTTGTTGTTTCAATTGAGCCACCTTCTTGTCGATCCATGCTCTCGTTTGGACTTCAACGGGCCTGGTGAACACACTAATATCATTAAGCTCTGGTGCATTCCAGTTGATAGCAGGCAGTGACAGGTTGGAAAATGCATCGTAACCCGGATCCACCACTGTGTCCTCATCCTCCTCTAGTTGATCAGGGATCGGGTACAAGTTCACTCTTCGCACATGGATGATGGTCATGCGCATATAATGCCACAAACGTACCTTAAGATCATCCCTATAGTTGGCCCAAAAGTCCTCGATATTGTGGAGGTGGGCGTATTCACGCCCCAGTGCCTTTCTAATATGGCCATAAGGATCCATTCGTGGCCTTGCTGTGTATTGTTCAAAATTATACTCTGCCAGTTCCTTTTTCAAATATCCTATGCACTGGGAGGTGTGGACCTTATACATCCCCTGACCAAGGTTCATGGGATAGGTGGGGCCTGCTAGATGTTTTTCGCTCAAGACACTATGAATGTGTCGCAGCTGCCGAGTCAGCTCCAAGAGAATGATCCAGTCATTTGGGTACCGAGGCAGCTTGTTTGGTTTATCCGAGAATCCTTCGGCATAGATGTACGTGAACCTTGGGAATTGAAAGTACCAGAAGGTGTACTGCCTGAGGAGGACCCTGGCACTGTGGGATGTCCTCCTATGAAAATCCCCTCCCACTGACCAGATGACAGGAGCAATGAACGCATCATTCACCCTGTAGTAGTTTCTTTTGAAATTCTGAAACTGCAGCTGAGGGTACTTGTCATAAGGCTTGAGCTTTGGCCCCGATGGATCACTGGGCATCATTGTCAACCCCTGATAATGTCGCTGATTGGAAAGGGAATATATCAAGTAGGAATTCATGAAGAATTTGTTGGTTTTCTTCACGGTGGTAAACTACTTGTGGAAGCAGTCGCTGATGATCTCGCCCCAATAGAAGGCGGTGCCCTTACCTCAGAGAATCTGTTCTATGAAATAGAACATCCACTCTTGAAAGAAAACCATGCTGGGAAGGCCCATGACTTGGCTGAGTAGAGTTACAAGGTCATGGTAGTCTTCAAAGAAATCACTGCAGTAGAGCTCCTAAGGAAGCTTCCCAACACTACGCTGTTTTTCCTTCAACCACCACTAGTTGATAATCTTTTTACAACCCAATGGGTCTTGTTCCCACACCTCTTTACAGTCTTCCATGGTGGGGACCCCCATGCTCTCGAAGGTGGGAATGTGGAAGGTCTCCATTATACCTAATGAAGACATATCTACAAGGATATTCCCCTCATGATCCACAATGGTTCTGGTATCAGACTGGTATGCCTCTATGCATGCCATCACCAGCTTTGGGGCTACTAGGGCCGGTGGGAAACCTACAGCCTTAGCAAGTCCACTGCTCTTTATTAATTTTGCATTTGCTGTTTTTGGGTTCATCCTGACCCTCTGCGTGAATTGATCAACATCGACTTGTTCGATGTTGGTATCTAAGACATCCCTCCAAAGGGTAGTGATCCTGGATTGAATAGGGACCCCTTGGAATTTCTATTTCATTAGGTCTCGGTCTTCTTTGCCCCTTGGTGGCTTGGCTGTTCCTTTTCCTTTCTTGGAAGCACCGGAAGTCTCTCGACCGAATTCCATAAATCATGCACAAAAGACAAGAATTAGTAATGATAAACTTGACAAAATGGCCACTGACAAATTGCTGCATGTCAAGATTAGTCCAGCAATCATAATTCATATTTAATAATCATGGAAGCTAGATACTTCACCGTTTAGAGGGTG
Organism: Sequoiadendron giganteum; assembly: GCA_007115665.2. NCBI lineage: Eukaryota > Viridiplantae > Streptophyta > Pinopsida > Cupressales > Cupressaceae > Sequoiadendron > Sequoiadendron giganteum. The sequence goes on along the minus strand of CM021102.1, from coordinate 285,583,380 downwards.
GTGCAAACAGTCAGGAGTTCCTGGGTCGGAAATCCCTTGGCAAAATGCTGTTTGAAAGGGCAAAATGAGAATGAAATTCTCATATGCATTTATCGAGGTTGGATATGGAGGAAAATTGAATTCTAGCAAGTAGGTCAAAATCCATTTTGGATTTGGAAGTCATTTGATGCCCCATTCTGGAGTTTGGGCATCATCTACAGGGAAGTCGTCTGAAACGACGCAGAGGAGACGGAATTCTGAGCGACAGAATCCGGGTCTCGGATTGCAGTCGTCGGGAAGCGGCTATGGGTCGGTCGTGCGGAATGGCGAAACGAAAGTAGAAACCCAGGGAAGGAAACCCAAGAGGAAGTTTCTGAAAGCAGCCAGAGAGTTCGGGACAATCGGGCAGCGAACGGAGCACCGGGACCCGGAGGTCAGGAAGACACTCTGAGCTCGCCGTTAGGACGGCATAGGTGGAGAGGAATCCTAAGAGGGGAATTCCAGCATTCAATGTCTGGATGGAGCTTAGGAAAATATAACCAAGGTTTTGGGTCTTAGGGGACTGCAGACTGGGGTCCGGGATCCGGGAAGACGCTCAGACAGTTCTGTTTGAAACGGTGCAGGAGAAATGGAATCCCGAGAGGGGAATTCCGGATGCTGAAGTCCGAAGAGGAAGAAAATGTTGAGGGTTTTGACCGAGAGATGAAACTATTTGCAGTCAGGAAATGATGTCCGGAAGGCTACTTGGAGAAGGCCATTTAAAACGGTGAAACGGGGACGGAGTTCCGGCAAGGGAATCCCGAAGACCGAATCCCGAGGGAAGGTTTGAAGAGGATTACGAAGTTTGAATTTTAGACGAACTTCGAGGGTCCAGGGTCCGAGGGTTGGGAGGATGCACGGGCAGGGCCGTTTGAAATGGCAAAGACACAACGACATCCTAGGAAGGGAATTCTAGCAGTGGAAATCCAAAGAAGGGAAAAAACCAAATTCAAAATTTGAAGAGGGGTACGGACGGCCGTGGGAAGACCCAGGCCCGAAAGGCGCCAGCGCTGTTCTGAAGAACAGCCACGGAAAGGTGGAGTTTCAGATCGAATTTTGGGGGATTTAAAGATTGATTTTCACAATTTTAAAATATGGGTTTTGACCGGAAAGCACGTGTCTACGTTATTTCAAACTCATTTTACATTCTTCATGCACAAAAATGCAGAAATTCATGAAATAGAAAGGGAGGGCGCGTGGACGGTGAACCTACCTCGAAATCCCGAAGAACGAACAATTAGCCACACGAAAAAAGGTCAAAAATTGAGCTCGGAATGCTAGGCGGAAGACACCTGGTCATCAGAAGTTCTCCAAACTTATCTATCACTTGCGCAATTGATAATGACAGCCGAAAAATTCATTTTTATAGCAAAACTATCATTAATGTGGCATTAAACTCTTCCGTATGGTGGTAGGTTCGATTGGTGAATTCGAAAACATATGGGCGATGGGAGGTCTGGGGTTCATCCCATCACCACTGCCGAAAGAACAAAGCCTGAAGGGAAACCCAACCAAGGAATCCTAGAAAGGGAAACCCAGGGGAGGCAATCCAACAGAGGCAATCCGACAGAGGCAATCCATAAGGGAAGCCTAGAAATTTCCACAGATGCCAGAATTTTGACAAGGAAAACCCGAGTTAGCCTGAGACTTATAATGTGGCATTGGGAAATGTGCTACCCCTGCAGTCGGGGCACAAAAAAAGGGGACGGAAAATGAGGCGAAATGAAAGGGATCAAAAAAGCAAAGAGGGAAAGAGGGTCCCCGTTCTGAATGGGGCATGTGTGCAAAATCCACAACAAATACAAGGATGAGGTGTGCTTGGTGTTTGTTCTGGGGGAGGTAAGAAAGAAGCTAGAAGGAACACCAAGTAGGAATACCCGAAGAAAGGTTGGCTCAAAATAAACTTTGATGCTACTTCTCGAGGAAATCCGAGGGTTGCTAGTCTAGGATGTTGCATAAGAAATGAGAAGGGAAACTTGCTAGTAGGAAAAGAAGAACATCTTCCAAAAATGACAAATACTGAGGTAGAATTACATGCTCTTATTGGTGGTTTAAAGGTTTGTAGAAGCTTGAATCTAGGAAAGGTTGAGATAGAAGGGGATTAAGTGGTAGTTGTATAAGCTTTCAATGAGGGAAGATTTGCTAATTGGTAGTTGTAAGATCTATTGGATAGGGCTTGTGATTTGGTGAGGGGTATCCCATAATTTTCTATCAAACATGTATTCGGATAAGCTAAGTGGATAGATTGGTGAATCAGGGTTCTAATGGATCTCACATGTATTATATTTGGGATCCATGGAAGACTGGAGGATGATTTCTTGTTTATACCTTTCATAGCTACCAAGTGGGAGGTTGTGGTCTTGGTGTCATTGTGAGGTGTAATGATGTCATAGGTTTGGCTGGCATGATTGTAGGATGAGATGGATGATGACATGCAATCAATGCTAGAGGGTGGCAAAGGCTAAGTATTGGATGTCCGTTCGGCCTATTTAATGCAATAGTTTATGGAAGGACAAGGTGGTGTTGGAAAATGTGGTTGATGGGATGTATTTTACTTACTTGAAGTTAAAAGGATCTTTGATTGATGACATTCTTCATTCCTCCCAAAAAAATTGATGGAGACTCCTATCATCCTGCTATCGGGAAAAAACTATGGGCTTTTTATGGGAGAATTCAGCATGGGAGATTAAAATTTGTGATCAATTTTTGGGACGAGTTGATGTTGGGAGCAGTGGAAGTGTTTTTGGGAGAAGAATTCATGAGCACAACTGAGAGGTGGAGGATGAATGTAGACATAGCGGTGAGACTTTCAGCCATTCTCTTAGATTTTGAGGTGTCACGAGCTATGGTGATGCTCATTTCTAGAAAGGTTGTCTGGGACAACCTCTTGGAAGGGGCAATGGATGTCATAATTGTTGTTGAGTTGGGTGTTGGGGTTCCTCATCCTTGTGACCTGCAATGAACTCTGGTTCCTGGTGAAAGGATCAAGTTGTATATGTTTATCTTGGACATTAGGGGTGAGGAGCTTCAAAGGCATCGTGAATGGGCTAGATGCAATTTGATATTATTAAAACATTATCTCTTTTTGGAGTCATCTAGTGGGATAGATTGGCAGAGGTTCTTCAGAGATGTTTTGATTGTGGATGGAGTGATATGGGTGGATTGACTGGTTCATTCCCTTTCAATTTTTGTATATTTTACATGATTTGTTGTTGTAAGAATGGGATGTTAGGGCCTAAGAGCTAGATGCTCATATAGGGGTTCCATTTAGGGTCTGGTTGATTGTTTGGTTGTTGGCCTAGTAGGGTTTTGATAGTTGTCAGGTCTCTTTAGGTGGTTGGTATTTTCCTAAAAACTGATCTGAAATGTAATATATTTCTTATTATCAATACAAACAATATTTATGAATAAAAAAAAAAGTGAATCAATTTTTTACTCATTACACATCTCAAAACCCGCCACAATTTAGCATGAAAGGAATTGAAGTGAAATTAAAATGTTAATAATATTGTGATGGATTGTATTTATAAGCTATATTTATTGTATTTTTTTAAACACCCAACACATATGCTTGAAAGAAACACATTTTGGCATAAAATCAGAGTGAGCCAAGAATGTGATATGAGATTTTTGGGTGTTGCAATTGTTCACTACCACATGGGGGGTCATTGGGGGATATTTTAGAATAATTTGAAAAGGAAAAAAATATGTTACATTGTTATCCAAAATATTTTTTGGATCGTTCCCCACACCATTGTAGCTATTCTGAGGTTGTTTAGTGTGTTTTTATTTTCCACTATTACTAAAAATGACCCCACAATCAATTCCAATGCATAGGCTTTGCTTTGCGAGGTTATTCAAGTACTTTTAGATTGATTTATATCTTGAAAATGTTCTTGCATCATAAAAATAGCCTACAAATATTTATTATGACCTAGCCATGGACCAAGCCTTTCGCAACACTGAAATGAGAGTTATACATGTGCATTATTTTTTAGCAGAATTTTGATGGCATTTTTGAGCTAAAAATAGTGGTTTTTTTTAATTCTAAAATGTGTTTGGACCTTTTCTCACAAACAAGTAGTGGTTTGGGTAATGTTTTACCTATTTTCTAAGTGTCTACAAGCTCCAAATTGACCCGTTATCTAATTATCATGACCTGCAAGTTTTAAAAGTGTTTAGCGACCATTTCATTTGCCTATACTACGATCTAGATGTTTATTTTACTCATATATGAGAGAAATGATTTGCAACAAAAAAATAATTTTGCTATGAATTTTTTTTACTATGAGACTCTAAAAAATGGTTGTGATGTTAATGTTATGAGCAATGTCTATCAACATTGTTGAAATGGTAATAGCTAGTCCTATGTAGAATGTGTCAAATAAAAAATAATACAAGAAAAATATAGTTAAAAGGAAAGAACAAATAGATAAGAGATGGTCAAAAGTAAAATACATATGGGTGATTACAAACCACGTGCTTGATAAAATTCCTACGTTAATTACAAGAAAACAAAAGAAGTTATGAAGGTTCAAATTCTTAGTTAAAAGCATATTTCAACTATTTGTGAGGAAGGTAAAGGTTGAGGGTGAAATTTTTTACCTACAGGATAAGCTTGCAATTGTTTAAAGTCTTTTTATATACATACCAAAATTATGCACAAGAATGCAAATAGATTCAGGAAAATCAAATTTTAGTTATTAAGTGTGGGTATAGTGGATAAATAAGAAGATGATAAGGCATATTCCATATGCCAATTTGTTGCAAATCAAGGGTCTCAAGTTTTCTAGGTGTCACATTTAGGGGAAATTTGACTTGGTTCTTCTTCTTCTTTAAAATGAAGTCTCTTTTTTTTTTGTAAGGGGTATTTTGTTATTTTTATGGTGTGTTTATGAAATTAGAGGTTTTTGCTTTCTAATCTTCCTATAATTGTACTGTATATTTTGATTACAGCATATATGAAGACATGATTTTGCATGCTCTTAGTGTGTACTATCTCAAGTCTATAATATGACATTTCTTTTAATAATAAAATCAAGGATTGTAGAGATTTATATGCACATTTTCTACATCAAAGTTATTTTGATGGTTAGTTTTTGTTGAAAGAGCAATATAAATTATTTTAGTGAGAACAATGAGAATATTGTTGTTGTAGATTGGATTGTTATGTAGAGTTGCACTGTTAGTCATTAGTTGATCTCATTAATATAAGGTATTAATGATTGAATGATCATAAAAATATGTTTATAATGTAGTGAGTGATGTGTACAAGTTATTGACTCTTTAACCTTGGATAGGAACTAGTATATCCTGAATGTATTTCTCTTAAATCTTAGAAATAACACTAAAATTTATAAATCCAAACTCAAACCATAACTATCTTGTAATTTATTTATAATTATTTTACACTTTATATTGGAGAGCTATAATGGTGTCAAGTGAATTACCCATCATGGGTGTAGAGATATAAACCATTGTTATTTGTATGAGGTTTATTTTCTAAGCATTGTGATGTAGCTATGTCTAATTTTCATATCCAGTGTTATTGATGGTGACCCCCTAGGTCCCATAGACTAGAGTGTAGAGGAGGATAGTTGTATAACTATCTCCTATTCATTGGCTACTGATCTAGGTTTCTTGATAATAGGACTTGGCTAATATTTAGAGAAAACTAGATAATCAGATGGAAAAATCTAACATGCCTCATCCATCTCTGTCCACTATGTTCATAGTTTCATCATCACTGAGTGTCTCTCTCATGACAGTAGTTAGTCTTACTCATCTTGCATATGACATTGATATGTCATTAGCATTTGTATAAAACATAAAAATAATCAAAATTGGATTTATTTTTGGTCCCTACCCTAACCCTAGCCAATTGTGCAGCTCTTTGCTAACTGTGTTATTTGTTTTTTTCATTTGCCTCACTTTTGGCCATTCATGCCATGTCTTTAGCGGTTTGTGCCCCTTTTCCAGTTATGCAAATTTATCACTTATTTTTGTTGTGTTTCCTTGCATTTACATAGCATTCCCATATGTGCCATATTTTTAACCAAATGGATCACATTTCTAGCAAATTGTGCTTTATTATCAGATGCAAAAATTTAACATCCATTTTTGTTGTGGTTTCAACCATTTATGCCACAAGATAATTACATTGTGTGCTCTACCAAATGCATCACATTGGGCCATTTGGGTAGAACTCGTGACCATTAGCACAATGTTGCATGAAAAATTTGAACAACCCTCAAAGGGCCACTTTTGAGTTTTCCTAGTTCTACCCTTTATTTACGAGCCTAAACCTACTTGTTGAGTTCCCAAGGATTAGGAATCATTGATGGTCATGCACAATATGTGTCCCTTAGAATCCTTGTCATCTGTTATTTTTCTTTAGAGGCTTTGGATTCTAGAGAGTGTGAGAGTGCAAGTAAATATTTTTTTCTTCCCCAACCTTATTTGTAGCCTTATGAACCCTAGGTTATTCTCTCCAATCCTCCTTAGCTGCACCAACATGTCTTTTCTTTTCCTAGTGTACCTTTTGTTAGTCTCTTTTTGTCAACCTAGCCTATCCTTCTTGTCATGAGTCTGACTAGATTTTTTTTTCTCTGGTTGATCTCTTGAGGGGACATCATATCTCCATCCTATGCTTTGTTGGGCATATCATCAATCTTTTTCTTTGAAACAACACTATAAATGCATTGTCTTAAGGAGGGGAAAAATGTAGACACTTAAAAATGACTAATGCATTTTCATCTTATCATTCCATCATTATCCTTATCATTTCTTCTATCTATATTAATCCATTAAGTTAATATTTTCCTTTTCTCATGTATAATACAAATAATTTTTAATTAGAATCAAATTAATTTTATCTTTAGTCCTCTATAAATCATTCAATTAGCTAACACTTTTCTTTTAAATAAATTAAGAAAATCCTCTAAAATAAATAAATAAATAAATAAATAGTTATTTATTTAATTCTTCTAATTTTCCCTCCATCAAATTCAAAATTTTGGTTTTACCCAATCTTGAATTTTTCTTTTCATTGATTTTGGAAATCAACCTCCACCATTGATTAAATGTTAAGTGAAGCATATACATAAGAAGCTATAATTTTATTCAAACCTCCTAACACTCCTATGAATCAAGAACTTTTGTTATCAAAAGCACTCAATTATTATCAGTATCAAGCATTATCACTATCATTGTCAAGCATAGGTATCATTTATCATTTATCATTATCATTGCATCATATCATTATTGTTAATTCATAGTTTATTACTTTGAAGAGAAACCAACAATGGAGAAAATAAATATCTTAACTATGATGACTTTGATTGTGTAGACATCCAAATTTGATCACTTCAATATGATCAAAATCGTCTACTCTATTCATCTATTTCATTAATCGTGATTAAATAATTTATTTAATCATTATCTCATTTTCTTCCTAAGGTTCCTAAAGTATGTAATTAAATAAATTAAATACTTTACCCTATCCCTTTTCTTCTCTAAATTAAATAAATATGACAAATTATTTAATTTAGTCTTTTAACCCATTTGGATTAAAATCAATTTTTAATTCCCTTTTTTCTCTTTCCTTGTCACATTCTCCATAACCCTCTTTTAATCTAGATTAAATTAATTAATCTATGATTAGGATGTGCACCACTTAATCAAAATTAAGTGTCACATCCTCCATAATCTCCCACTTGTCTCTAATCTCTCATTAATTATCCTAATCCTGTATTTGTACAACCTTAATCAGAATCATTAGCCACATTTGGCATACCTTTTCTTGTCAACCTTCCCACTTACCCTTTTTAGCCTGGACTCTCTTCCCCATGTGAATTTTTAATTCACTTTTATTTTTCCAAGACTCCTCTCTTCCCTATGTGAGTTTTTAATTCACTTTTATCTTTCCAAGGTCTTCCCCATCCCCATGCAAGATTCTAGAAGCCTGGACTTGGCATTTCACATGTGCTAAGGGCTTCTAGAACCTTGGACTTGTCACATCACCCACATGTGACAAATCTCCAACTTTTTAGAGACCCTCTCTTATCCACTAGATTCTTCCAATCATTGTGAATTTTTAATTCACTTTTATTCCTCCAAGGAATCTTCTCATCTCCCAAGGTACTTGTCCTTCATCCACCTCATGTACTTCACTTCCACCTCATTTCCACATCATTCCACCCTAGGACATCTCACATTCCACATGTCAAGATGTGAGGGCTTGTGAGTCCTCAAATCACTATATCCCTTCATATTGCTCTTGTTGGATCAATCCCAATCATTGAATTCTCTAGAGAATTCAAATTAGCCTATAAATATCCCCTCATTTCCCTCATTTTAGGGATCAAGTCTTTTGCAACAAAACTCTTGCAAATTTGTCATTCAAGATCTCATCTATCATAGCACTTAGCATCATCAATTCATCTTGCATGCATTCAACTCCATTTCCATCCAAGGAGCACACAAATCTTCAAGAATCAAAGGGCCAACCAAGGAAGGATCAACAAAGGGAGGGTATAACCAGCTTCAATCATCAATTATTTTATCTTGCTTTTTTGCTTCATTTTCTTAGGCTAATCTTATTGAGGTGTCCTCTTTTAGTGTTATTGCATCATTAGTTTTATTTAGAATCTCACATTAGGAGTAGCATTTTAAAAGGGATCACATTTCTGGCACGCCTGATGGGACCCACAAAGGGGTCTCTTTCTTTTATGGTTTTTGTTGTTTAACTTGTTTGTAGATTCAAGTCGCAAAGAGGAAGACTTTCCCTCTCGGATGTTGCAGAGGGATAGACAACCCTTGCTGTTCAACGTTTTTAACTGTTTTCTGCAGAAGTACAGACATGCCCTTGTTGTTCAATGTTTTTAACTATTTTCTGCAGAAGTGCAGACACACCCTTGTTGTTCAACGTTTTTAACTATTTTCTGTAGAAGTGCGAACACGCCCTTGATGCTCAATGTTTTTAACTATTTTCTGTAGAGGTGTGGACATGCCCTTGCTATTCAACGTTTTTAATTGCTTTCTGCAGAAGTGCAGACACACCCTTGATGTTCAATGTTTCTGACTATTTTTTGTAGAAGTGCGGATACGCCCTCTCGGTTCAACGTTTTTCACTGCAGAGGGGCAGATTTGCCCTTAACAACACATTCAAAAAGGTAAAAAAGTGGCATTTTTGCTTTGTTTTTGTCTCTTTCTTTTATTGTTTTGTGCTCTAATCCACTAATCCTATTTGTTGGTGAGTGAATTCAGATTCCTTGCTGATATCTTGAGTATTTTGCTACAAATCACAAAAGGGAAAAAGACAAACAACTAACATTTCCTTGTAGGGCCTTTGTTTTATTCTTTGGAAATCTTTCCTTACTTTTTTATCTATTTACTTAGTATAACTAGGGGAAAGTAAATTGGCTGCTTGTTGTGTTTGTTTTATTTGTATTACCCTAAGGGGACATTAATTCATTTTCATCCTCTCTCTTTGCACTTTTATGCGGATCTGAAGGGGGTAGTTGGAAATGGTTAGTGTTTTCTTCTTAGAGGGACCTGCTTAGGGATTTCATCACCCCAAGGGATGATCCCAACCACACATACCAATGGGGTATATAAAGGGGGGAGAGCCAAAGTTGTACCCCAATCCAGTTTCATTATAATTGGTGAAGCGTTGAAGCTAGGGTGATACCTAGATAGACATGAAGAGTTGGTCTGAGCCTTTCAGTATCTCGCTGGGGTTCCTGACTCACGCTTGTGATGGACTGGTGTTCATGGTTTGTGCCTCACGTACCAAGTGTATATCGAGGACTCCTTAGAAACTTTGTTCATCCTAGAGTAAGACCTTTGCTGGCCATACCCCTTAAACACTAATCATAGGATTGTGCTTGTTCAAAGTGTCTTTCTGTGAAGAACCAGTGAATTTTGATAAGTCAAACTATCATTGAATCATTTTAATTCCTTGCCAAAATCTCTCATCCAAACCAAGTTGCATTTTTCACTGCAGAGGGGCGAACTTGCCCCACTATTTCAGCATTTTCCACTATAGAGGGGTGAACTTGCCCCACTATTTCAACATTTTCCACTACAGAGGGGTGAATTTTCCCCACTGTTTCAGCATTTTCCACTGCAGAGGGGTGAACTTGCCCCACTATTTCAGCATTTTCCACTGTAGAGGGGCGAACTTACCCCCCTGTTTCAACATTTTTTCTGCAGAAGTGCATATATGCCCCTGCCATTCAACGTTTCTAACAGTTTTACTGCAGAAGTGCAGATACGCCCCGCTAAGTAGATAGTTTCATCCGTTTGACCATTTTAAACCTCCTTTCAAACCCCCAAAGCCTCCATTTGACCATTTGATTATCCTAAACACTCATTTGACCAATCCAAACCTTCATTTAGCCATTTCAAGCCTTTGTTTAACGATTCCAAAATGTCCATTTACCACATTCACATTGATCATTCCACCATTTGGGATACCCATCTTATCGTAAGACCTAAACATCTTCAACAACACATCTTCCATTTGCATTCATCATCATCTCTCAACGCAAAATCCATTAAATCTTGTTTTGGGAGTTATTTTCCCGAATTGACCAAGGTGTTAAGTTGATCATTATCCTACATAATCAATCTGCTTCTATCTTGAGGCAGATTTGTGTTGCAAGTCAACTTCATTGGCCCAAATCAATCCCCTTCCATCTTAAGGCCGATTTGGTGTCGTGATCATCGATTTAGCTAGCTCAAATTGATCAACCAACATCATAAGTCACTTAGGGTGATTTCCAAATTAGGTTTTATGATCCCCTCCAATCAAATCCAATCATCAATCCAAATCATCATATGATCCAATCACCAATCCAATCATTAATCCAAATCATCAGTTGATCCAATCACCAATCCAATCATCAAATTGATAAATCATCATTTGATCCAATCCAATCCAATCATCAATCCAAATCATCATTTGATCCAATCACCAATCCAATCATCAAATTGATAAATCATCATTTGATCCAATCAAACCCAATCCTCATCCAAATCATCAAATTGATACATTATCATTTGATCCAATCAAATCTAATCCCCATCCAATCATCAAATTGATACATCATCATTTGATCCAAACAATCCTCAATTGATTCCTCATCCAATCTAAATCAATCAATCCAAATCATTATCTAGATCATCCCTTAGAGATTGCATCTTGAAATCACCTAGTTGTTTTGCACGTTCATGCCCGTTCAAACCTGCTCACAAACAAAAAAGAAAATTTTAGAACAACAAACTCAAGGTTCCCAACCAAATATCCCTCAAGATCCTAATAACATTCCACATGATCCTCATAACGGTGTCTCATCTCAATCAAACATTGACATCTAGAATATCACACCACCTAGTGATGAAAACATGGTCAATCAACCCGAAGTCACCGTCGACGAATATCTCAGTAATCCAACCAATGTCCAAATGACGGATCACCTCCTAAATGAATGTGGGGATAAGATCCTCACCACCTTAATCATGAAGGGATTCAAACCACCATCTGGTCTCAATACATCACAATATTCCCTTCCCCCATTTGTTGACCCACAAACCTCACAAAATGTTCTAGAAAATTCCTACGTTCTTGAAGGTGTACCCACTAAAAATTGGTACCACCCCGAACTCGGAAATGTTGTCATCCATCAAGCCCAAGAATATCCTCATCTTCCAACCACAACATCTACCATTCCACCACCCAATCCTAATGAACCCCATACCTATGGCATGTCATCATACATCCCATCTGCTCCACTGCTTCCTCCCCCATATTCTAATATTGGGGGTACACCTCCACTTACCAATGCACTACCTCCTGCATTTCAACAACCTCCAAATAATCCACACCAATCCACCACACTACCAGCCCCACCACAACATATTGCTACTATTATAGCTTCATCTCAACACTTGCATCCACAACATCCGCAATACCCGTCTGTTCTCACACAACCATCACATCAAGTGTTGCAACATACATCTCAACAACAACAACACATCTCACCTCACCTATCTCAACAACAACAACACATCTCACCTCACTTATCTCAACAACAACAATACATCCCATCTCACCCATCTCAACAACAACAAATCTTATCTCACCCACCTCATCAACAACAACAACAACCTCCACAACAACATGTGCACATCCCTACACAAACACACTATAACCCGCTTACCAAATACCTATATCATATCTCTAGCACATACACTATTCTATCCCATACGAATCCTCACCAGAATGTGCAAAACCAAACACATACCCAACCGCCACCTTACACCAATCTTTCACAACCTCAATACAATCCCCATCAACAAACATCAAATCCATACTATATGCCACGCAACAACCCACCATTACACAACAATACCAATCCTATTTTCCCTACTTGCAACAACAAAAAAATCACCAACAAGCAGCACCTTATGCTTCTTATTATCAAAAATCATAATCACATCCACAAAGAGGCCTTACCTCTACACATTACCAAAATTCTATGTAGCATCAGGACCCCTCTCTTGTGTCTTACTATCAACAACAAGTGGCTCCCACTCAACATAACCAATCATCCAACCATCAATCTTCTTACAATCAACCAATGCATTCATATCCGAATCAACCCGTTTATGATCCAACAACGGTAGGACCATCCTCATCATACCCACAACATTATCCATACACTCAATCCACTTTGACTCCCATGACTCCCATCAATAAAGACTTGGAAGAAGTAAAAGCCGCATTAAAGGACTTACAAGCTGGAACAAGTAAACAATCATTCAAGTTTGAGGACATATGCCCTTCTCCATTTGATCCCTCCATCTCCATGATTCCTTTTCCCAAACATTTTGAGATACCCAAATTTGAAAAATACAAAGGAACCAAGGATCCTAGAGCTCATCTTCAAGAGTTTTATGCTCATTTCCAAGAGGTCATGCATAATGATAATTATCTTATCTGACTTTTCCCTAAAAGTCTACAAGGGGTCGCCCTCAACTAGTTTATGGGTCTGGAAAAGGGATCTATCAAAACCTTCGCACAAATATCTAAACATTTTGTCTCTCACTTCTCTTTTAACCTAGAGAAAGACATTGACACACTTGATCTCCTCAAAGAAAAACAACGCGATGGACAGACCTTTGCAAGCTACTTGTAAAGATGGTGTGCCTTGGCTAGTAGTATGAAATCCCCACCAACAGAAAAAGACATGGTAACGTTGTTTATCAAAAACTACCACCTGGATATGGTGCATAATTTCCAACTCCATTGTATCACTACCTTTGCGAGACTTGTGGAGAAAGGCCCCATCTTAGAATGAGCCCTTGTCGCAAGAGGAAAAGTCAAACATTTCAATTCTAATAGAGAGAAATACTTTGGGGATAAACCTCACTATTGGAATAGAAATAAAAATGTTGTCAATGATGGTGTCACTGACACCAAACATGTCTAAGTGGCCACCACCATGCAAAGATATCCTCTCCAACAACAACCATCAGTTCAGAACGCCATACCCGTCCCCTAGGGGGCACCACGACAACAAGCCAATCAAAATAACCAAGGGGGAAATAAACGATAGTTCACTCAGTTGGGAGAACCCCTTAGCACAGTGTTTAATAAGCTTCTTCAAGCCAATTACCCCATAACATATCCTGTCACCAAAACCCTCGATATGTCTAAACCCAAGCCTGCTTGGTTTAAAGACAATGAATACTGTGAATTTCACAAAATCAAGGGACATACCTTGGACAAATGTCAAGGCTTAAAAACCTACATTCAAGGTCTCATCAATCGAGGTGAAAGACATGTAGGTGCTAATGCAGCATCCTCATCCAATGCTCAATTACAAATATACCAAAATTCCTTTCCTAACCATAATCAAGGTCCTAGTACGTCCAACTCAAATCCTGGACCTAGCAATAATAACCAGCAAGGAAAAAGTACCAATAACATCAGCTACAAAAGTGTACCATACAATTATCAAGGTGTGGTTTCATATGTAGAACAAGTGGAGCCCCGTGTATCCATGATAAATGTTCAGGGAAAAGATCTAGAATGTGTTGTTACTACTCGACGAACCTGCATCACAGTCCCAACAGCATCTCCATCCACCCAACGACCATCCCCCAATTCCCAATATAACATCCTAGACCACCTAGGCAAGACTACAACCCAAATATCCATTTTGGATCTGCTTAAGTCATCTCCCGTACATCAGGATATCTTAACCAAGGCTTTATAAAGCACACAAGTGCCTAATAATATTGACCCTACCCAATTTCAAGAATTGGTAGGTAGTCTCTCATCGACCTATCAGTTAGCCTTTATCCAAAAGGACATGCCACATCTTGATTCAAACCACAACCGCCCCCTCCATCTCGAGGTCGGTGTCAACTATCAAAAAGTAAAAAGGGTACTAGTGGATAATGGTTCGGCCCTAAATATCTGTACATTAAAGTTCATACAATAGGTTGGATACACGCAAGCTGACCTAAGAAATCAAGTAATCACCATCAAGGCCTATGATAATGCAGAGCGAGATTCTAAAGGCATTATTTTCCTCCCTATTCAAGTGGGCCACATTGTACAATACGCTATGTGTCATGTTCTAGACCTTGAACTCCCATACAACATCCTTCTTGGTCATCCATGGATCCATTCTATGCAAGCCGTACCATCCACCTATCACCAATGTCTAAAGTTCCCATTTCAAGGAATGGAAGTCACCATACAAGCTGACGCTCAACCTTTTGAATATTGTCATGCCTTGGAAGCCTCTTTTCCACATTCGCATTATTGCCTAGGAGTTGAAATGGGGGCATCCCCAACATCTGATCCTATCCCATCCACCAATACCCTAAACACTTCATCACCACCATCATCCACACCTGCTTCCACCGTCACCAAGGTCTAGATCATAGATAAGGGATGTGGCGAATACAAAATGCATACCACACTCAATGTGGCAACCATGCCACCTTCACCCCGCACATATGGGCAACCAATTCTGCCACTACCAAAAGTAGAAGAAAAGACACTCACCCTCACTTCCAAGAACATGGGGTCCACAACATTCGATGATTTGGGATCCCTCTAGGATCAAATGGATGACAATATTAGTCAATGGGTTTATTGGGAGAAACCTGAGCCACCACATCCCCTTATTGAATACTTTCATGAAGTCTATCCAGGTGCCTCCAAATTCATTGAAAAGTGCCATTACCAAGGTGGAGGCCTTGGTGTAGAAGAACAAGGAAAACGTCTTCCCATTTGAAGCAACTACCATCCGACCAAGGAATTTGGTCTTGGGTTATGATACTAAACAAAAGGGTCCTAAAACATCCACTAGCACTTCTAACAATGTTAGTGTTGACAATAGTTCCCTTGAAGGCATACTAGAGGAAGAGTCTATCATACACCCGTATGATGATCTAAATCACATTAACCTCCTCACCATGTTTGAATGCTTATCTTTTTGTACCATAACTTTATCCCTTAAACATCCTAAGCTTATCGATCATGACCTACAAGGTAGTGCACTAGTCAACACATTTGCCTTAGAGGATACCTATGTACATCTAATGGGATTGGGGGAAGATGAACGCCCTAATCACAAAAACAAAAAAAAAGAAAAGAAAAATGGGTCATCAAGTGAAAACCTCACCGAGGCGCTTTTTGACTATGAAAAAGTAAAAAAAAAGGATGTATCTGATAGTGAAAACCTTAATACGACACTTGAAGATGGACACGTTCATCTTCCCCTTATAGGAACTCAACTATCTGAGCAATCTTTGATTCTCATTGAAGAAACGCAAGAGGTGAACCTGGGGACAGAAGAAACTCCAAGGATAACCTATGTGGCCAAATCTTTATCTAAAGCAGAATACATCACCATTGTCTGAATTCTCCATGAAGGGGTTATCAACTTTGCATGGGCTTACTTTGATATGCCTGGCCTAGATCCCAATCTTGTTGTCCACCATTTGGATGTCTGTCTAGAGGCTAAACCTGCCAAGCAGAAGCTTCGAAAGATGCACCCACAAGTGGCATTATTGGTTAAGAAAGAATTGGAAAATTTACTAGATGTTGGTTTTATCAGACCCATTGATTACTCTAATTGGATCTCCAATATAGTACCTATTGCTAAACCACATGGAGACATCATGATTTGTACGGATTTCCGAGATCTTAACAAAGCTTTCCCAAAAGATGAATTTCCCTTGCCTAACATCGACATGTTAGTCGACATCACTACAGGACACGAGATGCTATCCCTCATAGATGGATTCTCTGGCTACAATCAGATCTAGATTGCCCTTGAAGATCAACATAAAACCGCTTTTACAACACCTTGGGGCACTTTCTATTACAATGTCATGCCCTTTGGTCTCAAAAATGCAGGGGCAACATATCAATGGGAAATGACGGTTATATTCCATGACCTCATCCACATCATCATGGAATATTATGTTGATGACCTACTGGAAAAATCTAGAACTAGGGAAGAGCACCCTGCCATTCTGAAACGGATCTTTGAGCGCTTAGAACAATACAAGCTGCAACTGAATCCAAAAAGGTGTGTGTTCAGTGTCACATCAGGGAAACAGTTGGGCTTCATAGTGTCCCGAAGAGGCATCGAAGTTGACCCAACTAAGGTGAAAGCTATCATGGATATGTCTCCACCAAGAAACTTGAAATAATTAAGGAGCCTCCAAGGGAAACTACAATCCATATGCTGGTTTTTAGCCCAACTTGTGGATAAATGTCAGTCATTTACCCACCTTCTAAAAAAAGATACCAGCTTCAAGTGGAATCAATAGTGTCAGTTGGGTTTTGACATGCTCAAAGGATATTTGGCCCACCCACCGATTTTGATGCCACCTATCCCTAGCAAACCACTTCTATAGTATATATCTGCCACGTCAGTTGCATTGGGGGCATTATTGGCACAACATGATGAATCTTCAAAGGAATGAGCAATCTATTACATTAGCCACACACTAGTAGAGTATGAACTCAACTATTCACCAATGGAAAAGGCATGTCTCGCTGTGGTCTTCAGCACACAAAAGCTACACCACTATATGCTTAGCCATCCTATAAAATTGATATCCAAAGTCAACTCCCTCAAGTACCTGCTATCCAAGACAACCCTGACTAGTCACATGGCTAAATGGATCATGCTCCTTAGTGAGTTTGACATAGAATAGGTGGATAGAAAGGCCATTAAAGGACAAGTAATAGCTGATCAGTTGGAAAATGCCCCATTAGTGGATGCTTATTCCATAGAAACTGAATTTCCAGATGGAGGAGTATTTACAGTCTTAGAAGCCACCACCTGGACACTGTAATTTGATGGATCACACACTCATAATGGATCGGGGGTAGGAATCTTGCTTATCACCCCCCAAGGTGACTACATACTAAAATCATTTAGACCGGCTTTTCCCTACACCAGCAACATCTTTGAATATGAATCCCTTCTCACCAGCCTCAGAATTGCAGTCCAATGGCACATCACTCATTTGCAAGTTTTTGGTGACTCCTAGTTAGTCATAAAATAGGTCAACGATGAGTTTCTGACAAAAGATGAAAATTTGTTGCCTTACAAATGAATGGTGGATGACTTCAAGAAATATTTCACTACCATCCAATTTGAGCAGATCCCAAGACTCTAGAATAAGGCAGTAGATGCTATGGCTACCATTGGTTCTCTCCTCGACATGCCAAAAGATTGCACAAATTATCAGTTCCTAGTTGAGCAACTCCTAATCCTAGGGTATGATATCCTTGAGAATGACATGGTGTGTGCTATTGTAGGTCCCGAATCCCCTTGGTACCATGAAATTTACAACTACATTCATGATAACACCCTCCTGCCTGACCTCATGACAAACCAGCATAAATCATTTATCCAACGCACGACCCGCTGCACCATTATCGGTGATACACTTTATCGACGTGGGTATGATGGAACTCTCCTTTGTTGTTTAGACAAAACTGAAGCCCGCACAACATTAACAAAAGTGCATAGCAGTATTTGTGGGGCCCATTCTAATGGTATGGCCCTAGCCAAACAGATTCTCAAAGCAGTATATTACTGGCCCACAATGGAACAGGATGCTTGTGAGTATGTCAAAAAGTGTCTTCCGTGTCAATAGCATGCAGATCTGATTCATGCTCCAACACAAGATCTCCAACCTATCACGACACCTTGGCCATTTTCACAATGGGGTTTTGACTTGATTGGCAAGATCTACGCTCCATCTTCTGATGGTCACACCTTTATCATCACAGCCACTGAATACTTCACCAAGTGGGTGGAAGCCATTCCACTCACTCAAATCACTAGTGTTCAGATCTCTAAGTTTATCCTCTACCATATCCTCTGTAGGTATGGTATCCCCTCCACCATCATCACCGACAATGGAAAGCCATTCAAAAATAAGTGTATGAAAATCCTTTGTGACACATATCATATCCAACATCATTGGTCCACTCCCTATTACCCCCAAGGTAATGGGCAAGCAAAAGAGAAAAATAAAACATTGATCAAAATCATTAAGAAGATGGTCAATAGCACTGGTCGCGATTGGCACCTCCATATCCATCCTGCTCTTTGGGCCTACCATACATCCATCTACACCCCTACTAGAGCCACTCCATATTCTCTTGTCTATGGCACTGAAGCCATCTTGCCAATCAAAGTTGAAATCCCTTCACTCCGCATCTCCCTCAAGAATCTCATCACTGACGATGACACCCGAGTGGCATGCTTGGCACAATTGGAATTGCTGGATGAAAAATGGGTCAAGGCTTATAACCATCTACAAGCTTATCAACACCAACTCAAAAGGAGATACAATAAGAAAGTCCGCCCTCGCCAATTTGAGGTAGGTGATTTGGTCCTAAAAGAAAATCAATAGAATTAGCAAGATAGAGAGAAAAAGGGTAAGTTTGAAGCAAACTAGTTGGGCCCTTATGTCATCACCTCGAAGTATGGTTCTAGAGCCTACAGGCTCTCCACCCCTGAAGGTGAGCCCTTGGAGGAACCCATCAACATCATGCATTTGAAGAAGTTCTACACTTAGGTCAGCTGGGGTATCCTTCCTAGTAAAAGTCAAAAATACAAAAAAAATTAAAAAATCCAAAAAATCCAAAAATAGTAAAGAGAAATAATTCGTCCTATGGTGAAAACCACCCTTGCATGGCACCTTGGATATGTATGATTGGTGAAAAATTGGCAATATGAACCTCTCGTATAGGGTTGAATCATTATCTACCTCGTGTCCTGGTTACTCTATTACTCACCCGCCGATTCCTTAATCCCCATATCCTCCCATCTGCTTGCATCACCTCATCACTTGGTATATTCTACTTGAGCATTGTACAACCATCATTTTCTATCTACAATCTTGAGCTTATTATTCTAATATGAGCTTGTGTCACCTCATTTTTGTGTTTGTCTTCATCGAGGCTCACTCTTCGTGGTTGTCTCCATCTAGGTCTCATGGTGAACTACATTGCCCCTGCGCTTGCACATAGGCAAGGTTGATCTTTTGATATACCCCCAGGGCTTCTTCGTGTCTTCGCCCTCCTTCTTCTGTCATCATCACCCTTTTCCCATTTTTATCATCATCCCCTCTTGAACTACGATGCCTTTGCACTTGCACGTAGGCAAGGCTAATCTTTGGATCGGCCCCCGAGGCATTTTGTCCTTCACCATCTGTCCTCATGGTCCACTTTCTGATCTTGTCCATCCTCGGTCTTTTGTCATGTCTGAACTATGTTGCCCGTTCGCTTGCACATAGGCAAGGTTGATCTTTTGATCTACCCCCAGGGCTTGTGTTTGTCTTGGTCATCCATCAGTTTCCATCAGTCCACTTTCCGCTCTTTTATTGTGGTCTTTTCCTGAACTACGAGGGCTCTGCGCTTTCACATAGGAAAGGTTGATATTTTTATCAACCCTCGAGCCCCTAGGTCTTTATGTTGTGTCTCATCCTCTTATTGTCTTATTGTCAAGCATGTCCCTATTATCGTTGATTCTTCACAAACAAGATCTCCTCATATCAAGAAATCTGCCCAATGACAATCACCCTGCGTCATCTAGGTCCACTTTAGTTTAGTATCCATCATTGGTCTTAATAGGATGCATCCTTCCTAATAGACCACATCAACCCCATCCATCCTTGAGATCTTATGGCAAAGGACACTTGTAATTCATTATGATCTTTTGGTACTTTTGGATTTTTTTTATCATTTGAGCTCCCTATAATCGCTAGTCAAGATCGCCATGATCCTTCATATTGTGGTGGGTTTTGCCTAGTTAACATAGGGACATCTCTTGACTATTGTTGTTGTCTACTAGGATGCCCCATAGGGTACCCACTAGGATTCCTTTCAGATCTCGTGTTATGTGGGGGCATCTCTTTGTGCTTGTGGTTATTCCAATACCTGGCTTGACCAAAGTCATCGTGACTTTGGGGTATTTGGATATCCTTCTTGTTTTTCATGTTTGTTTTATGCATTAGACATTAATCCATCTTGGTTTACATACCCTAACGCCCGATGTCTTATGCTATAGCAAAAATTAGTGCTCTAAAAGATGGCGAATTGCATTCATGTTGCATTTCATCTCATTGCATATTCCCCCTTCATCCTATCTTGCTCCTACATCTATGACTCATGATTTGGGTTGTGCAAACTCTCATTCACTCTTACTAACTTTTCTTCTTAGGATCCTTACAGTTTTTGATAGGTACTACACACCACACACCCTATGCATATCACCTACCCATTGCTACTTATGTCTAAAATCATTAAGTTCATCCATTCATTAAGATTATTTATCCATTCATTAAGTTCATTTATCCATTTACATCCGTTTACATTAAGTTCATCCATTCATTAATATTATTCATGCATTCATTAAGTTCATTTATCCATTTACATCCATTCCTTTATCCATTCACTAATCCATATTGCATACATTCATTAAGTTCATTAACATTAAACATCCATTCATTTACCCATATTGCATCAATTCATTAAGTTCATTTCTCCATTTATCCATTTATTTCATCCATACATTTCCATATCCACCTATGCATCGTTAATACAATTGCATTACCATTCCTAAATCATTAACATAATCCATAATCACACATGCATAAGTAAAATATTCACAACATAACACAACATCTACATCCACACAAAAACATCATATACATATGCATAATATACATCCACTATCATAGCAACATCAATAAAACACCATATGCATACCATACATTAATGTGTTACATAATATCAATGGGGACCATCACATATCATCATCACAATAATACAATGTCCATATCTAAAATATGGTCACCATATAATCACCTCCATATCATGCTCAAAATAAGGTGCATCTAAAAATATGCACTACACTACCATCTGGTACCTGCCAAAAGCACCTGTATCCTATCACCTGTCCTCTGCATGTCTTGAGCTGCCCACACCTGACCTCTGCAGTGACTCAGGTACTGGTCTCCTGTGTGTCGGAGTCCCCTGAGACTCACGCCCTGGGGTCCCAAACTAAGACGAAGCCGGCTGGAAATCACTGAACCCTCTGGTCCGTGTCCCTAAAGACTGGGACAATGCCACAATCTATGGTATCTACCTAACATACTGCATTGTATGTTGCACTGGATCTAGCACTGCCTGCTCATATGCACCCCTCCAGTACATTGTCTCATGCATATACTTGTCTCTCTACCTAGCCTAGAACTGAGCAGCATTCCACTCATGCTTGTACCTATCCCGCTCTCTGCTCATGGCCCGTTACTCCTGCTCTCATGCCTCCTGTGCCACTGTCAGTAGTTGTATCTACTCTGCGGACCTCTCCCTCTCTTCCTACATAGTCTCTAGCACTATCTCATCACCCTTCCCTCGATGTGCCTACATCTATGCTATATCCCTCTTGACATTCTCTACCCAGCACATTGCCGAGTCTCTCTAAAACTGCAGGATCTGGACCTATCTCCATAAACTATCCCTCTCCCCCTCCAGTGCCTGCATTTGTACCTGTAAACTATCTCTCTCCCCCTGCAATGCCTACATATGTACCTGTACATTGTCCCTCTCCCCCTGTAGAGCCTGCACCTATCCCTATGCACTCTCTCTCTCCCACTGCATCGTCCCTAGTCCGACCTTTGTAGCCTCGAGTCTTGCCCTCATCTCCTCTACAGATGCCTCTGCCAAAGATACTCTCTCCTGCAGTGCTGTCCTCTCCTCCTAAAATCCTGCCACCTGAAGTCTTAGTGCCTCCATCTCCCCCCCTCTTGCTGACTTTGGTTGACCTCGCATCTAAGCAACTGTCATCATTTCCTCTAGCCTCTCTCGGTCCCATGTCACTCGAGCCATCTCCCCCCGTACTATCTCCATCCCTACTCATGTCTCATCCCTCTCCCTCTTAACCACCTGTATATCTATCATTAGCTGGCCTACAACCTGCTCAAACTCTATCATCTTTGTCTTCTTCACCCTCTCCACCTCCGCCTCTACCCTCCTCAACTCCTCCTTTAGCATGGATATCCTCGCCTAGGCCCCTCTCAGTAACACCACCGGATCATCAACTGTAGCTACTGGTACTATGGTTAAGGGCTCCATCACCTCCCCCTCTCTCTCCTCCTGCACCGGCTTTACCTGATGCACCACCCGAATCCTCTGCAGTTGTCCCCTCCTCCCCACTCTCATCAATCTCCACGGCTCCCCTCCAGACTGCCTCTCCCCCACCTCCTACTCAACTGGCTGGACTCTCCTCTATTGATTACTTTGAGGCCTCTCCTTGGGCTATCCTCTAACATCCATCACCCTCTCTACCTCCTACAAATCTTTGGCTCTCACATCCACTTGCAACTCTGGGACTCTCACCTCCTCCTGCTCCGCTCTCACCTACACCCACCTCCACCGTACTCTACTGCCAATCCCTAGCTGAGCAGCCCTCCCCTACACCACCCGAAGCATCTCCACCTCTGGCTCGCTCTCCAATCTCACCACCTCTATCTCCTCCCCTCCACCATCCACTCCTCCTACCTCCATCTCCTCTACTACATCTCTCCTCGCCCTCCTTGATCGTCGACTCCTCCAGACTCTCCCCCCCTTGCCGATTGATCTCCCATGACACCCTCCTCCACACCACCACTCTCATGTCCCTCATCCTCATATCCATCCTACTCTAGATCCTCCTCATGTCCTCCCTCTTTCTCATCCTCTGGACCCCCCTCTGTGGCTCCCATGGCAAGCACCTCTGGTGTAACCCTCTCCCATCGATGGTTGCGAAACCACCGATCATATCGATCTATCACTCCAGTATCCTCTGGATCCTCCCACCTCCCTAGATAGGGCACCCCACCTGCCATCACCCACGCCTCCCTCACACCCCTCGCTGACAATGCCGCCCCCCAAGGCACCTCTTTGGTAAGCCAACGAAACATAACCGATGCTCCTGGAATGTCCTGCACAAGTCCAAACTACTGCGCCACTCAGTCTGGACGATGCATCTCCACTATGTACCCCGGGCTCCCAATCAGGAAACATCTACACATAAAGAATCTTTGTTGTCTCTCCTCCTTGGTCCTCCATCCTCTAAACCGCCAAAACATGTATGGCCGCCATATAATGTCCTCCCCCCATAAATCATCGAACACTCTCCTCCACCGCTCCACCTCTCCATGTGTCTCATACCGTAGGATGCAGCCCCTGGCTGCCTCAAATTGCCATGCCAATAGCTCTCTATCATCCAAGTCTCCTCCCCTGATCACTATGGGCCTCATCACCACGATGTGCGTCCATCCCCATACCTGTAGTAGCATTCGATGCATCAAGCTCTGCACCCCCTGATAACAAATCATGTGCATGTTCCGATATAACTGGGCCAATACACATGACCCCCAAGAAAATTGCCCATCCCCCCACTCGATAATATGTCGAATCACCCTCGTGTACCATAGGCTACATAAGCGCCTACTTTGGTCTGACAACAGAATCCCGTTGATCAAGCAACATAGAAATAGTGGTAATGTCGGCACCCCCAAGGATAGGTATCTGTCTACATCCAACCTCCCCTTCTGTATCGACAAGTCATCTTGCCCAAATAAAACCAGAATGGTCTCATCTAACTGAGCTCCTCTCGACTCCTCCTCGCTCACTAATCGCCCTGCTATCGGTAACCTCAGGATCCACCACACATCCTCCAAGGTCACTGTCATCTCTACGGTCGACAAATGAAATGTCAATGTGGCCGAACTCCACCTCTCTATCAGGGCTGTCAACATCACTTGATGAGCCCTCATCATAGGAAACTACACTAAGTGCAGTAACCCCGCCCGCTCCAAAGCTACATGATCCGCTTCGGTCATCACCTCAATCATTGCCGCCAATGCCTTTGGCCTCTGCTCATGAGTCTGCAATCTACCAAAATCCTACAAAAATTTCACCCCCCTTATCAAAAAAATCTTGTTCCTACCACGCTTTTTTAATTTTTCTCTCTCTCTCTCTTTCTCTCTCATTTTATTTCTCTCATTTTTTCTTTATTTTTCCCTTCCTCTCGATCAAGACGAACCTTCTGCTGCAGCGGGGCGAACCTGCCCTCGGCCTGTCGAGGAGGTCCCGCCCACGGCATGTTGGGGCAGACCCACCCCTGCAGTGGGGCGGATCCGCCCCCACCGAGGGGTGACCCGCCCCGAGCGGCGCCCCCGTGGTGGCCTGCCTACCTAGGCGGCACTGCCAAGTTGGCCCCCGATGGGGCAGCATCGAGCTGCCTCGCCATGGGGCGGACCCGTCCCTATAGCGAGGTGGATCTGCCCAAGACTGAGGCAGACTCTCCCTATAGCGAGGCGCCTCCGTCCCTAGCCGACGCGGCCAAGGCAACCCCCGACATGGTGGCGAATGTCCACCTCACCATGGGGCGGGCCTGCCCCTGCAGCGGGGCGGATCCATCCCCGGCCGGGGTGGAACCACATCCGCCCGTCGGGGGCATATATGCCCCCTGACAACAATTTTTCTTCCCCCCCAAAAGTCACTTTTTATTTCATTTTTTTCTATTTCTATTTTCTACCCATTTTTAATTTTTCTACCGCCCACAAAACCCATGTTTTACATTTTTGCTAAAACATTTTCAAAATGCATTAAAATTTAAAAATAATGCATGAGGGGTTTTGTCACTTACTTGGCAGGGCCCATCCTGCTATCTGTATGACCGTCGAACCTCATCTATCTAGTGGACGATCTCGGTGTGATTATCTCCTGGCATCTTCAGTCCTCATTTGCTTGCTCTTTCTCTTCTTCTCTCAACTGCTACAGTGCAAATGAGGTGAGGTAATTTTCAAAATTACCTTATATTCACTTTTAAAAGGTATTTTTACCTTTTATTTACCTTTTTATTCCTCTGATTAATCCCTTCCCTTCCTAGGACCGTCATTTGCACCCTGTTTGTCCGATTAACTTCGTTCAAAAGGAAAACTTGCCTAATTTTTTGCCCTCTTTCCAACTATACCATCCCTTTCTTCTTATTGAGATGTTGCCCGGGACCCTCCTTTTTCCCCCGTCACCCTCTCGAGAGGGCATACCCTTGACATTTACCAGTTTTCTTGGCCGTAATCAACCCCTTCTTGGATTGGGGCATATTCATCCTTTTCTCTGCTAATTTGGACAGCTCAGGTCCTCCTCCCCATGCTGGGGCATCCTCTTTCGGTTAATTCCTCTATAGAGTCATCTGCACTTTCTTTTCTTCGAAGCACAGTTAATCTAACGGTACTTCGAAGAGGGGCAAAATGTAGACATCTAAATTTGATCACTTCCATATGATCAAAATCATCTACTCTATTCATCTATTTCATTAATAGTTTTATTTGATCATTATTTCATTTTCTACCTAAGGTTCTTAAAGTATGTAATTAAATAAATTAAATACTTTACCCTATCCCTTTTCTTCTCTAAATTAAATAAATATGACAAATTATTTAATTTAGTCTTTTAACCCATTTGGATTATCAATTTTTAATTCCCCCTTTTCTCTCTCCTTGTCACATTCTCCATAACCCTCTTTTAATCTAGATTAAATTAATTAATCTATGATTAGGATGTGCACCACTTAATCAAGATTAAGTGTCACATCCTCCATAATCTCCCACTTTTCTCTAATCTCTCATTAATTATCTTAATCCTGTATTTGCACAACCTTAATTAGAATCATTAGCCACATTTGGCTTACCTTTTTTGGTCAACCTTCCCACTTACCCTTTTTAGCCTAGACTCTCTTCCCCATGTGAATTTTTAATTCACATTTATTTGCCCGAGACTCCTCTCTTCCCCATGTGAATTTTTAATTCACTTTTATCTTTCCAAGGTCTTCCCCATCCCCATACAAGATTCTAGAAGCCTGGACTTGTCACTTCACATGTGCCAAGGGCTTCTAGAACCTTGGACTTGTCACATCATCCACATGTGACAAATCTCCAGCTTTTTGGAGACCCTCTCTTATCCACTAGATTCTTCCAATCATTGTGAATTTTTAATTCACTTTTATTCCTCCAAAGAATCTTCTCATCTCCCAAGGTACTTGTCCTTCATCCACCTCATGTACTTCTCTTCCACCTCATTTCCACATCATTCCACCCTAAGACATCTCACATTCCACATGTCAAGATGTGAGGGCTTGTGAGTCCACAACTCACCATAGCCCTTCATCTTGATCTTGTTGGATCAATCCCAACTGTTGAATTCTCTCGAGAATTCAAATTAGCCTATAAATATCCCTTCATTTCCCTCATTTTAGGGATCAAGTCTTTTGCAACAAAACTCTTGCAAATTTGTCATTTAAGCTCTCATCTATCATAACACTTAACATCATCAATTCATCTTGCATCCATTCAACTCCATTGCCATCCAAAGAGCACACAACTCTTCAAGAATCAAAGGGCCAACCAAGGAAGGAGTAGCAAAGGAAAGGTATAACCAATTTCAATCATCAATTATTTTATCTTGCTTCTTTGCTTCATCATTTTCTTATGCTAATCTTATTGAGGTGTCCTCTTTTAGTGTTATTGCTTTTGTTATTGCATCATTAGTTTTGTTTAGCATCTCACATTAGGAGTAGCATTTTAAAAGGGATCATAGATTGCTATCTAAATTCTATATTCTAAGCCAAGATCTTGAACTTCATTGCGTGATTTTGAGAGTGTGAATTTTTCATTGTGGTTATTTTTGATTCGTAATTTTATCATCCACAACAATGTACAATAACTATTTTAAGACAAGAGAGTAAGAATTATCTAGATACATGATTAGATAGTGATAGGAAAGTTACTAATACCATTCCTACTTGATAAATATATATTATATAAAATGAAATTTTATACAAATGAACTATAATTGAACCAAGTAAATGTTGGTTTGTATGGATGTCTTATATAATAAAAAAATAAAATAAGGATATGAGAACGAAACAACAATTAACTTATTAATAAAATTTATAATTTTCTAAAGCCAATAAAATTATACAATTTCATTTATTTAGAATTGAATGAAATACATATGTATTATAAATCCTTTAAATAATATATAATTATTAAAATTGATAATATGAATCCAAAATTGTAAAATATGATTCTTAGATAGAAACTACCAAATATTGATGCCCATTAACTAAAATGAACATTAGAAACAATACTCATTTCTACATTAAGATTTTTATTACAAAACATAATTGATTTTAGAAAAAGAAAGTAAAAAGATATCTTAAAAACACTAAGAAAGAAGTGTCATAAAATTAAAATGGAATCCACACATAGAGTTGTTTCTCTATTTTCCAAGCTAATTGGGAATACTCGAATTCAAATGTAGAATAACAAGATAAATCAAATGGAGACACACAACTAGACATGCAATATTTGTTTCTTATATTAAATCAAAAAATAAATAGCATTACAAAATGATTCATAAACTAAAACTACAAACTAAAAACTAATGGGAGCAATATGGAGATGCTCATACAAACCGATAACAATCAAGAGCTTCTAGGAGCTCACTATTCTTCCTCTACACAGAACTATCAAGAGTTGTCTCTCGCTCCTTGCACACACTGCTACCTATCTATAGCTATTAGGAGCTATCTATTGCTCACTGTATACACATTCTTCAATCTTTTCAGAACTCTTGTTCATGCTTACCAAAACATTCTCTATTGCTACTGCAACTTCAAAAACTTTTGCAACTTATTTGTTGCTCACTTCTTCTTACTGCTTTAAAAAAACTTTACTATCTACATTTATTCATTCCCTCTCAAAATTTGAATTCACCTACCATATTAAATTCTAGAGCTATCAGGACTAGACCAGGGATGGAGATCCCAAAACTTGTCATTGAAGAAAGGCCCCTGATAGGTAGGTGGAATAGTTGTGGACTTGACGAGAACGACTCTAGGAAATAAATATTTCCAACAAGAAGTACATATGAAAACAATGAAAACATAAATATGATAATTTTTTTTTTTAAAATTTAAAAAATTATGGTGGAAGTGTTATTGGATTCTTTGTGCCTACTACATGATTGAGATAGGGTTATCCCCTTTCCACCTTTATTTTCATCACAATGGTGAGGCATTGGGGAGGGAGATAAAAATTGAGGTCAATCTTGGTGTGTGTAGAATGGCTACTTCATTTTCAGAATTGTAAATGCATAGAATAACACAGATTTGTTGCTCTGTTTCCCAATCGGTTGGGAATATACAATTTTGACAAAATGTGGAAGAACAAGGAGACATGAAAATTTCATTTTCTATTCATCAAAGCTGAAAATGACAATATAGAAGGTAAAAACATAAAACTCAAAAAATTAAAACTTAACCTATAGATTACAAATTTGTTGGGAGTTTTTAGGAGTTGCTCAAGCAAACTGATAACTTTCAGGAGCTACGTAGAGCTCTTTTAGGAGCAATCACTGCTCAAACATAAAAGAACATACAACTGTTGTTGTTCTAGAGCTTCTGGGAGCTCACACAAAATATTCTTCATATAGACTACTGCTGCAAAAAATATTCTTCCAACTCTTCAAACTAATAGAACTAATAGCCTACATTCCTTTTTTCTCTTCAATATTCCCTCTAAAATTTGAAATTACCTACCAGCATAAATGAAAATTCAAAATGAGCTACTACATTTAGTTTTTGAGCTATCAAGAGTTGTGGGGATGAAGATCCCAAAGACTGCAAGGAGCTATTGATGGGTAGGTGAAGATAGCAGGGGGTCTGATGTGAGAGTAGGAGGCTTCAGGAGTGATAAATTTTCCAATACTCCCCCTTGGTCTTGAGCCGAAAAAACAAGATCAATTTTGATCCAAATAAAAAATGCCCAATCTACTCATTAGGTGCTCGAAACTATCCCTGCTCAAAGGCTTGGTGAATATGTCTACTAGTTGTTGCTCAAACCTGCAAAACTCCATTTTAATTTCATAATTTTCAACCAATTCTCTAATAAAATGATACCTGATTTCAATGTGCCTTCTTCTTCCATGAAATAGCATTTTTCATCAAAGCTATTAATGAAACATTATCACAAATTATCCATCTTCTTGTTCTTCTCTCAAATGTGTCAATATTCTTCTCAGCCAAATAGCTTGACATGTTGTTGCATTTGCTGCTATATACATTGCTTCAAGTGTTGATAGGGAAACTATGGGTTGCTTCTTGGAATCCCATGAGATAGTTACCAAACCCAAATGAAACACATAGCCCAATGTGCTCTTCCTATCATCCAAACTTCCTTCCCAATCACTATCTGTGTATCCAACTAGCCCAAACTCTTTTCCTGTTGTGTACAAAATACAATATCCTTTGGTGCCATTCACATACCTCAGGATTATTTTACCTCCTTTCCAATGGGTGTCTCTTGGAGTCTCCATAAATCTGGAAATAAGACTCACTCCATGTATTATATCAAGCCTAGTTGCAGTCAAGTACATTAAAATTCCAACCAAACTCTTAAACATGGTTGGATCCACATTGTTGTTGCAATCTTCCTTGCTCAACATTAAACCTATAGTTGATGGTGTTGGGGCAGGATTTATTTCAAGCATCCTAAATCTCTTCAATATTTCATTTGCATATTTTTGTTGAGAGATAAATATACCATCATGCATTTTTTTTACTTCTATTCCTAGAAAATATCTTAAGAGACCTAAATCTGTCATTTCAAACTCTTTTTTCATGGCCTCTTTAAAATAAAAAATGAGGAAATCATCATCCCTAGTAAAAACTAGATCATCTACATACAAGACAACAATCAAGATCTTACCATTTGTTGCCTTGATGTAAAGAGTGGAATCACCATCGCTTTCACTAAAGCCATTTCTCATTAAATATGAGTCAATCCTACTATACCATGCCCATGGAGCTTATTTCAACCCATAAAGAGCTTTTAGGAGCTTACACACCTTCCGTTCTTCACTTGAAACTTTATATCCAAGTGGTTGCTCCACATAAACTCTCTTTCAACACTCCACTTAGGAAGGAAAACTTCACATCGATTTGAAATACCTTCCATTTGAGACGGGCTACAATTTTTATGACTACCCACACGGTCTCCATCCTTGCAACAGGGGCATACATCTCATCAAAATCTCTCCCAAACTACTATTTGTACCCCTTAACCACTAAGCATGCCTTATGTCAATCTATCCTTCCTTTGACATTATTCTTGGTCTTGTAGAGCCAATTCACCCCAATAACTTGCTTGTTGGGAGGAAAATCAATTAGCTCCCATGTGTTGTTGCTCTCTATTGCACCTACCTCCTCATCCATGGCCTCACACCATTTCTCTTCTTGCACAACATCCTCAAAATAAATCGGATCACTATGAGAAAATAGTACGAAATTCATGTTCTCATCAAAATATTCATCATAAATTTCATAATGGTAGATATCTCTTAGACTCTTAGTCTTCTTTGGAATTAGGGAGGTGAGATTTGGGTTTGAAATTTCACTACTGTTGTTGCTCCACTGAATAGGCTAGTTCAAGAGCTGTTAGGAGCTTTCAGGAGCCAATCTTCTGGCTACTTGCCTTTCTATCTACTCAATTCAAGAGCTATTGGGAGCTCTTTGTCTATGACTATCTTTTTGACTATCTACCAGCTTCAAGAGTTGTCAAAATCCAACTTGAACTCTCTCCAACTGAGTTCTATGATAGTCTATTTAATTGGCTATTTGTTTTAGGAGCTCTTAGGAGTTGTCAGGAGTTGATTGTTTCTACTACTGTAGGATCTTGTTGATCTTCCTATTCATCTTCTTCATCATCTTGAACTATCAAGAGCTATCAGGAGTTGTCAGGATCTATCACGCCATCCCATGAATCATCCTCTAAGAACTCCACATCTCTACTAATGATGATTTTCTTGGTGACCGGGTTATACAACTGGTAAGCTTTGGACTCTTCACTGTATCCTATAAAAATACACTTTTCACCCTTTTCATCTAGTTTCTTTCTTTTTTTATTTTGGCACAAGAGCATATGCCACACACCCAAACACTCTCAAGTGCTCAACCGTCCACTTGCATTTTTTCCATGTCTCTTGTGGAATTTTTCCACGAACTACCTTTTTTGGACTTCTATTTATCAAATATATAGTTGTTGCTACAACCTCTCCTCAATATTCAGTCGGGGGTCCCTTTTCTTTCATCATGCTCCTTTCCATCTCCATGATGGTCCTATTCTTTCTCTCAACCACTCCAATTTGCTACAAATTATCACTAGGTGTTATATCCTTCTTGATGCCATTTTTCTTTTAAAAGTTTACAAAATGATTGGAGCTATACTCTCCTCCATGATCTAACCTCAATACCTTGATCACATGTCCACTCTCTTTTTCAGCCTGGACCTTAAACAACAAAAACTTATCAAAATATTCATACTTATACTCTCAAAAATAGACCCATGTCTTATGGCTGAAATCATCAATGAAGGTCATAAAATATTGGTTTTTACCAATATATGTGATTTGCATAGTGCCTATCAAATCCATGTGTACTAGTTCCAATGGTGCTCTTTCCCTTGTATATTTTCCCGATTGAAAGGGATTCCTGTGTTGCTTGCCCAAAATGCAAGCCTCACATTTAACATTAGGCTCTACAATTCTTGGAAAACCATCAATCATTTTGTTCTTGGAAAAAATACTCAAACCAGCATAGCCTAAGTCTCCATACCTGAGATGCCATAGCTTGGAGGGGTCTTGAATGGTTCTCTTGAGGGCTACTTGTTGTACTGTTGTACATTTTCCATTCATGAAAGGTGTAGCAACTGAATGAGATGAGAAACATGTCTCAATATTCAAAGGAAACATTCGGTTCTTTATCATTTGAACTTCTGCAAATACTTTCATCCTCTCATTCTTGTCATAAATAATGCATTGACCCTTCTCCATCAACACTTTATATCCAATTCGGATCAATTGTCCAACACTCATGAGGTTATGCTTTAACCTAGGAGAAAAAAATACACTATGTACCTCCTTCTTTTCACCTTGCTTGGTGCGGATCAAGATGGATCCTTTGACCTTGAATAGAACTAATCCATTGTTCCCCATTCTTATCTCATACTTTACATTCTTATCAATGAAAGAAAAGAGACTTTCATTACCACTCATGTGGTTGTTGCAACCACTATCCAAATACCATACTTCGGGGCTGCCTTCTTCACCAATGTTGCACATGATGAAGGTTGTGGAATGATTGCCTTCAACCACATTTGCATTTGGTTTTGGCTGATTATTGTGATTTTTCCAGCACTCACTTGCATAATGACCAAATTTATGATAGTAGTAGCATTCAACTTTTCTCTTGTCATTTCTCTAATTCAAACTATTGTTCTTCTTGCCTCTTCAGGAGTTGGTCTATGAGCTGCTCATTCCCTCTTGGCTACTTTCCCGTCCTGAGATTTCTCCTCCAATATTTCCTTGTTTGGATCTGCCTCTTCCATTTTAGGAGTTATTTCTATTTGTCCCCTTCCCTCTTGCATTTGACTAAGCTTTAAAAGATTGCTCTTGGGAAGAATTAGTAGACCTATTTAGGTGTTGTTCATGGTTTGAAGATAACCCATTAACTCATCCACCATCAAAGTAGAGAGGTCTTTTTCCTCTTCAATAACGATGAAAATTTCATCATACCTTGTAGGTAAACATTTGAGGATTTTCTCCACAATCTTCAGATCCTCCATCATTTATCCACTTGTTCTCATCTGGTTTATCAAACCCAAGAATCTTGTGTGAAAGTATGAAATAGAATCACTATCCTTCATTTCAATAGTTCCAAATTTTCTTTGAAGTATATGGAGCTTCACCATCTAACTTTATCAGTCCCTTTATAACCGGTTTGGAGGATTCCCCAAGATTCCTTTGCATAGTTAGTTGCTACTATTCTAGAAAAAATGGCCTCTATCAAAGCTACTTCTATTAAACTCAATTCATTAGCATCCTTCTTCCTTTGCTCCTTCAACTGGGTCTTCTGGTTGTTTGTGAGAGTTGCATACTATACTAGGTCAGTAACATCCATGAACCCATTTGTCAAAAAAACCCACAAATCATTGGTGACCATAATAGTCTTAATCTTCTTTGCCCAAATATCATAGTTTTGTCCATTAAAGGATGGTGGTTGTTGCCAAATCCTCCCTTATCTCCAGCCATGTCTCCTTTAGAAAAAACTTGATACCCAGAAAAGAAATGCCCTAACTCATGAAGAAATGGGGCCTATGGGTCTGATACCATGTTAGAATCTCAAATGCACAGAATAAAATAGAGTTGCTGCTTTGTTTCCCAATCACTTGGGAATACAAAAACTCAAAAAAATGCAAAAGCACAAGGAGACATGCAACTTTCATTTTATATTTATCAAAGTTGGAAATGACAATACATAAGGGAAAAACATAAAACATAGAAAACTAAAACTTAACCTACAGATTACAAATTTGTTGGGAGATTTCAAGAGCCACTCAACTAGACTGATAAATTTTAGGAGCTACTCGGAGCTCACTATCAGGAGCTACACAGAGCTCTTTCAGGAGAAATTACTGCTCAGACACAAAATAACATATAATTGTTGTTGTTCAGGAGCTTCTGGGAGCTCACACAAAATATTCTGCACACAGACTATTGTTGCAAAAATTCTTCTTCTAACTCTTCAGGCTAATAGAAGGAACTACCTACATTCCTTTTGTCTCTTCAACATTCCCTCTAAAATTCAAAATTACTTACCAGCATATTGAAAATGAGCTACCACATTGAATTTTGGAGTTGTTGAGGGCTATAGGGATGAAGATCCCAGAGACTACAAGGAGCTCCTAACGAGTAGGTGAAGATCACAGGGGGTCTAACGTGAATGATACGATCCTCTATGGATCATCTAGTATAAGAGAAGCCCTAGCTATCAAAGACACCCTTGATAGGTACCTTTAGGCCTCAAGACAAGAAATTAATAAAAATAAGTCATGGGTGTATTTCTTTAACACAAAGAAAAGTGTTCGACAATGGATATTAGCTCTACTAGAATTAAAACACAGAGAATTCCTTGGAAAATATCTATGTGTTCATCTATTTAAAGGTTCTGAGAGAACAAACCTATGGGGAGAAACAATTAAAAAGTGACACACAAAGGCAGGGCCATGGAAAGGAAAGTAGTTACCCTTATCAGGTAAAATCATGATGATCAAAGCCATATTGACAGTTATTCCCATATATATCCTATCCAACACATAGATCACAAACAAAGCTAATAACATGTTGGAAGGAAGTATAAACAAATTCTTATGGTATGGCTCTAAATATTTCAAGCACATCCTTCTAATTGAATGGGACACAACTTGCAATGATAAACATGAGGGTGGTATTTGGCTTTAAAAAAATGAAAATGCAAAATAAGGCCTTGGGCACACAAATCATATGAAATCCAAATCCTTCAAAATAAATATTTGGAATCCAACAATAATATATCATGAAAAACATAAGGAATGGAAAAACTATCCTCTTTTGGCTTGACTTGGAATGGTTCCTAGTTCTGATGGAATATGCTTGATTGCAAGCTTGTATGGACACCCTCTTTATTGAATGGGGTACTAAAGTAGCAAAGTATATTCTCAATAATGATATAGATGGGAGGTGGAAGTGCTCTTGGAAAAAAATGGATGATCAAGTTCACTATCAACCACACAAAGATAAGCTCTCAATGAGGAACTCAGTTGTAGGAATAATTTCCCAGATGGTGACAAAGATGAAACAGTATGGACCGGCTCAAAATCAGGCTAGTACTTCTTTAAATTGAGATATAAGGTCTATGAACTTAACATAAATATGTTTGGATTGGCCTACATAATTATGTTGGAGCCAATGGTGTTTGTCAAAAGTCGGTGCCTTCACTTGGATAGCTCTACATGAGATTTCTCATAGGACATAGACTCAATGGAATAGGAATCAATGGCCCCTTTTAGTGTGTTCTCTAAAAATCTACAAAAAAATATGTAGATCATGTCTTGCTCAATTTCTCATTCGCAAACTAGTGTTGGAAATGGTTTGTAGATTTTTGTGAATGGTGTAGAGCTTTTCCCTATGAACTTTTATCACATTTTAGGGTATGACCAAGAGTGAAAAATTCATTTTGGGAATGGGTGTGGATATCTGGTCCCTTAATGATATTATGGTAGTTATGGAGGGAAGGAAAAGTAGAATATTTCCAAGAGAAGGAAGCATAAGTGGAAGAGGTCATTAGAAAAATTGAGATTGGCATATGCAAAGTCATAATGGAAAAAAAAATTCAAGTAATAGAACTCCCAAACCATTCACTTCATGGGATGAAAAAATTATGAAAAACTAGGAGGCTTCTCAAAGCCACCCCTTCTTATAGTGTCACCAGTCCATACCCTTCAAATATCAAGATGAAAGTCATGGTTAAATGGAACCCTCTTGTCAAGGGATGGTTAAAATTAAATTTCAATGGAACAACTCAAGGCAACCCCAAGATCTCTCATGTGAGATGTGTCATTCAAAATGAAAAAGAAGATGTTTTTTGAGATGTCTCTAAGAATCTGTCAAATGAAACTAATAATGAAGCCGAATTATTTACTATATTAAGAAGCCTAAACCTTTTAAAAAAGGAAATTTATCAAGAATTGATGCAAAAGGGGATTCATAGATCTTTATCGGTGCTCTAAGCAACTGGAAACTATCTAATTGAAAATTAAAAAATATTAGCTCTTCCATTTTGGGAAACCATCAATAGCTTGCAAGACAAATGTACCACAAAACAATATTTTAGGGAGGCAAACATTTTGATAGACATGCTAGAAAATTAGCATGTGAACAAACTGAAGCAAAATTTTTTTTTTGTGATATAGAAAGATGGGATTTTCTTTAGCATGCTCAGCACTCGATACCATTTCCTATAGAGAGGATTTGAAAACAAGATTTTTACAAAATTTTGAATGGACCAGATACTACTTGATATATGGATCATCCTTTAGTTGGACTATAGCTTGGATGACAAAACCAATTGATAGCAACCTGTATCTCATAAGCTCCTCATGAGTGATATGGAGGTTTATGTTGATAAAAGTCAAGGCACTTCACAAGATGACCACATTTTTTGGAATATGCAAAGACCATGGAGGTTGATAATAGATGTGGGTACCTATAGGAGGATGCCAAATCTCAAATTAAGCATGAGCTACTCAATGAAGAAATTGATGACATAGTGATGGTGATTCAATAGGTTGTGGAGCTCCATTGATTCTAGGGAGAGCATATACAAGTTGATTCCATGCTTTTAGGAAAGAAAGAGTTGAGGAAAAAAACTGGCAAATACTTTCATCAAAAAGGTGATGAAAGATGTGGCATATAAAGTTATATGGCTCTTTGAAAAAAAAACAAAAGGGTGGGATACTAAGAGGTGTATTTGAGGCTGAAGTTGCAAAAATGAAGAAAGTGATGACTAAAGCTATGAAATTATTCAAGGATGGGATTCTCATGAGAAACAATATAGAGATATTTAATTTCTACTTGAGCCACTATGCAGACCCACTTTCTCCAGCACACATCAAGCATGCAAGTGAGGTTTCCCAAGGACTTCAATTTCTAATAAATTGGAAAATCCAATAAAATAATGTATCTCATGCACATTCTATTCAAGAGCCATGCTTTTGTAAATTTTTGTTTTTGTTTTAAGGAAAGAGTGTTACTTCTTTGTTAGTACTTTATTTATCAAAAAAATAAAAATAAATTGAAGATGCTTTCAATTATGCATGTGTTATTTATAAGAAATTATATTTTAATAAACACATGAAATTTTTCAAAGAAAACATAAAAATGGATATGTTACAAATTATTGGAAAATAGAAACATAATATAAATATATATCATATATTTGTACATGTAAATATTATTCAAGTATGCAACACCAAATCATCAGATTGAATAATCAATTGTAATGTTGAATAACTTTCTCTGAGATCAAAACAATCTTGTCTCTAAAAATTACATTGAAGTAAATTTAACCAAAGATTTAAGATAAAAATATCCTATTTGTTCATATAAATGAACTAGATAGAAGAAACTTGCTAAGTTTGAGACGTGAATGATAATTAAGCTTCCCTTAGCTTCAAGAATATATTTCCTAACAAATCTCCTACCATACTTCAAAATATTAAAAACTTAGAACCTAAAGATCACAATTTTTATTTTATTTTTAAACTAATAAAATTAAAATTAAATGCAAGCTATTGAAGCATAAATTAAAATAATTTAAAATTTCTACAAAACACTTGAGATCTAGTAAAGGTCCTTAAGGTTCACCTAAGGCACACATAATAACCATAAAATTCTAGTGGGTCCTTAAGACACCTAAGTTAAAAGAGTATTTGTAAGACAATATTATGATCCAGAATAGCCTAAGGGTGATTCAGAGGTGTTAGTTCAAGTAGAGATGGAAAATATTAAAAATTCAATTTTTTTGGTACATTCTACATTTTAGTAAATCACATTTTTGGAGGTCTTTGGAGCAGAATTTAGGGTCCAAAGTGTCATTGGTCCTTTAATTTGAATGTGAAAGGGGCTGAATTTAGATCTCTTTGATACCTTTCCAACGAGGTAGAGTAGTTCATATTTCAACCATCAAGCTAGGAGTTATGACCCCACCAAGTTGGGGTAGAAAATAACACATGTTTTTTTGAAAATTTTATGTTTTATTGCTTTAGTTGTGTAATTTTGAATTACAAACAATGTGATGATTATTAGAATTTGTCTTTCCATGTACATATTTCAATTTTTAATATAAATAATTCAATTTTTTAGTCGCATACAACTCTTTTTTGAGTTTGTTCTTTTGAAAACTCTCACAATACTTTGGGTTGTGTGCTAGGTATTATCTCCATATTTTTAATTTTGATCAATGGTATCAAAGCAAAAAAAATTTGAATGTCAGTTCATACGAGGTCGGGCTATTAAATATTATGATTGAAAACACAAAGTTTATCAAATTATCCTCCTTTGAGACACAGACAACCAAATATGATAAAAGAGCATGGTGATTCATCAAACCCTATCAAGATGATGATGGAAGAAGCTTTGCATAAGCAATGAGAATAAATGATGAATCAATTTACACATCTATTATGACATAACCAAGGTAACCAACAACCAAACAAGGTAGAAATACCATTTTGTGGACACACTCCATTCAAGGTGCAAGTAAATTTGACGTCCCAAATTTTGAAGGAAAAATTGATGATGATGCTATTGATGATTGGCTATCAAAATTGGAATGATATTTCTCTATGAATCATTTCTCAGATGCGAAGAAAATAATTTGTTTCCTCCTTAAATTTGAGATCCATGTGAAACAAGCATGGGTAATCAAGGTAGCAGATAGAGAAATACTTGTCAAAACTAGAATTGGAGTTAAAATTTGATAACAAACCTAAATTGGGAGAATTTGTGGAGTACATCAAAGAAACATACTTCCCTAAGGATACTTATGAAAAAAAATATATGCAGTGGAAATTTCCCCAACAATAGAAAGATCAAGCTATGCAAGATTACACCAATGCCTTTTATGCTCTAACACCAAAATTTGGCATCGAGGATTCTAAGAAGCATCGCATGTTGAATTATCAGAATGGACTTCACATATATATCTAGACTAAGATTAATTTTTTGAATATTGAAATGTAGCGACTACTTACAAATATGCCATAAAAATTGAAGAGAAATTCAAACAAAAAGGGAAGAAATATTATTTTGTAAATAATAAATCAAAGAGTGAAGGTAGCAATAAATTTGCAGGGAAGCAAGTAGCCAAAGAATGTCCCTCAAATTCACCAACAACAAAGAAGACATGGGGTACAAAGAAGACACAAGATGCAAGCATGTGGTGTGAAATTCATAAGAGTGAATCTCGTAACATGAAATATTTTAGAACCATTAAGAATATGATGATAAAGACATGTGGAGAGGAAGTTGAGCCTGAATAACTACCGACATACCCTTTTAAATAGAATTATAATGAATAGATCATAGAGGTAGACCCATATGCCACGGTTGCAACTGCTAAAATATTATCTCGTGAGGATGAAGAATGGTTGTTCCATTCACAAATGTGGGTCACTAGAAAAGGCTCTACATTTTATTGTTGATAGTGGTAGCCAGAAGAATTTAATTTCTATGGAGATAGTCAAGAGACTAAATTTGAAAATAATAAAACATCTGCAACCATACTCCAAGGGATGGGTAAGCAAAGGACGAGATTTTCAATTAAATAAATAGCACGTCATCTATCATATGTAATAAAACCATTCAAGGATGAAATAATTTGTGATGTAGCACCTTTAGACAAGTATGTGATGTATTGTTGGGGTAACCATACATGTATCAATGCCATGGTGTATATGAGTTCAGACCACACAACATCATAATCAAGCTTGATGAGAAAAAGTATCATATATACCAGAGGTATGTCCTAAATAATCTACATCTTTGTTTAGTACTAAACAATGTAAATGTTTGATTGCTCAAACCAGAGATATTGTATTGCTTATGGTTTGTTCTAAGGAAACAAAATCAAACATTTTAAATACACATGCTAAAGTGGCTACAACACACCAACAAAAGCAAACGAATCAAATCTTGAAGCAATATCAAAATGTGTATACTCACAAACTTAGGGGTTCCAATATATTGTCAAGTCAAACATTCTAATGGGTTGGTGTAAGAAGTTGGGTCCACAAAAATCTCAAAAAGTGGAAGTGTTTTTGTTTTTTTCAAAAAAAAATGCTTGGATTGAAAATTTGATGCACTTACACAATGAATCTTAAAATAAGTCAATACTATGAAATTTTGAATTTTGAATCTAGTTTCCAAATATGTAATCTATTCAAATACCCAAATGATATAAATTTAATTTTGGTAGGGATGCATAAAAA
Source organism: Sequoiadendron giganteum (assembly GCA_007115665.2). Taxonomy (NCBI): domain Eukaryota; kingdom Viridiplantae; phylum Streptophyta; class Pinopsida; order Cupressales; family Cupressaceae; genus Sequoiadendron; species Sequoiadendron giganteum. The sequence goes on along the minus strand of CM021102.1, from coordinate 285,542,829 downwards.
CCACTTTTTAAAAGTCATTTTTTTTACCATACCATGTACGTGTATGAACACCACTTTTTGACCCAAATAAAAGTATTTTTCTAATTCCTTTTGGGGAAAAATAGCTAACAACATGAAGATTGATGAGGATAATTTTTTATAATTTTTTCTGAATATATATATATATATATATATATATATTATTGGCCTTAATTGTTGTTTTTAAAAATAAACATGTGCGGACATCATAATTGGACCTAAACTACACATTTTTGGAATATTTTTTTTCATTGTGTAGAGTATTGTCTAAAGATTGATGCCATATAAAATTTTTACAAGAAAATTAACAAAAAAAATTATTTAAAAAAAAGGTTTGATATTTCAAGTTTATGGGCTAGTTTTCTTAGAAATTAATTAAAAAATAAAAATGTTAATCCAATCATAATTTTTTATATATATTTGGAAAATAGACATCATGTTCTCTAATGGGTTTTAATTTCATAGATTAACTTAGAAAAAAGTCCATCAACCATATTGCCAAAGTTGGACATTTCTCTTGAACCTGCCTTAGTTTTTAGTTGCAGGTCAAAGTCTAAGGGTTGGGTTTCCAAGCCTTTCTTGAGCCTAAAACTGAGGCAACATGTGGGTTGGGGATTCAAATTTTAAAAAACATGTACACGTTACAAAATGCATACACATTCTTTATTTGTTTGATTATTTAAAAAAAAAATACTTTTTAGAAATGCGTAAGCATTTTGCATTACAAAATGCATACACATTTCTAAAAGGTATTTAATTTTTTAAATAAATAACTTGTATTGCATTACAAAATGTGTACGTATTTCTTATATTGTGCATAGATACCCCACATATGACAAGGAGTAATATGCCACCGTTCAGGCCAATAAACAGTGGAAGCATTACATTTTAGGAAAGGAGACTAGTGTACATATAGATCGCAAACCCCTTTAATTTTTAAAGACATAAGGGAAGTTGCAGAACAATGACATAAAATGTGGTCTTCTTATTTACAATAATTTCATCTCAACATTTTTCATAAGAAGGGAATCAATAAGAAAGTGGTAGATTGTTTGAGTAGGCCTCCAATTGTATCTTTGATATGGTGTTGGATTCATGTGGTCATTAAATAGTGATCTAGCCCCAATTATATGGTAATGACCCAAATTTTTCTAATATTTACAACAAATTGGTAGAAGGAAAGTATGTCCTTGATTTTCGGTTGCAAGATGGGATGTTTTTTCATGTTGGTCACATTTGTATTCCCACTGAAGAATGCAAAAATATGATATGGGAGGCACACTAGAGTCATGTTGCAGGCCATTTTGGCATCGGTAAGACCACTGTTGTCCTTCAAAAATACTTTTATTGGCCAAAACTGAAACATGATGTCATTTCATATATTCAAGCTTGTGTAGCTTGTGCAATTGTCAAGCTTACAAATCATAAACCAGGCATGTACTTACCCCTATGTATCCCTAATAAACCATGGTTTTCAGTTTCAATGGATTTTATGTCTGGGATTCTATCTACTAGATGAGGTCACAATTGTGTATATGTGGTGGTAGATAGGTTTTCCAAAATGGCTATCATGGTGGCATGTGGTTTCTGCATAAGAGACTACTAAGTTATTTTTTGAACATGTTTGGGTTCATTTTGGTTTGCCAAAATCTATTATATCTGATAGGGACAATGGATTCATTAGAAATTTTTGGTCTTCACTACGGGAGCTAAGATGGACACGAAGTTGACGAAGTCTACAACATTCCATCCTCAAATAGATGGACAAATAGAGGTGGTAAAACAAATGACCATTCACATCCTACAAATATATCATTCAAAGCATCCTAACAGATGGGATGAGAGTCTACCTTGTGCCCACAAAACTACAACTGTGCACTCCATATTTTTATAGGGCATCGCCCATTTGAGGTGTGTCTTGGGTATCAACCAATGACACCTATGGATCATATAAGACTACCTATACTACAACCTGAAATTTTAATAGATGTTGAGAAGGAGGTAGACAAAGCAACAAAGTTCATTAATAAGATCAAACACCTACAACAATGCATTCATGAGATCTTGGAGAACAACAATAAAAAGTATAAGGACAAACATGATCAACACAAAACTCCTCATCAATTTCATGTTGGGGACAAGGTGTGGCTGCATCTTTAGAAGGAGCATCTTCAAGGATCAAAAAAATAAATTTGTCCTCTTTTCTATAGCCCATATACCATTATCAAACAAGTTGGTCAAAATATATTTGAGGTTAATTTGCGACCATTTCTAAGGTTGCATCCAGTTTTCTAAGTGGAACTATTGAGACCTTATTTTTCTCCTTTGTTGGACATTTCACAGGCCCTTGAACACATCAATGCTATAGAATTGAATCCATAGACCACTATTCCTTTATAGAGTGAACATGTCACTAAAGTATTTGTGAAGAATCTAATAACTTAAAATCTTCTACCACATGATTGCAAAAATAAATCTTTTGCCACAATAAAAATAAAATATAAAATTCTAGAAATCATGAATTCTAAAAATTTTAATAACCATTTAAGACAAAATTAAATGATTTAATTCAAAACATAAATAAAAATTTGAAAGTTCTACAAAGCACCCAATATCTAGTAGTCCTAAGATATCTAGTATCTGCCTAAGGAAATATTCTACAATGGCATGTTTGGTGAATATCTAAACTAAAATAAATTTTGTTATCCACATTTCTCATACCACATCCATTAGTTCAACTTGCCCTTCAATAACATGTAATATTTTATCTTGGTCATCTCTATCTAATCTCCACTTATAACATCCACATGCATGTGGAACTTGACGAAGAGATAGAGCAATAAAAATTGCTAGGTGATTATGTTGACTCACCAAAGATATCGTCCTTGAAACAACATAAAACCACTAAAGAAAAGTGTTAAAGGTATTTCTCCTTTTAATAGAAATAATACTTATTTGATATTGAACCCGCATATTAAAATGAAACTTAGCACTGTTTCTAAGTTATCTTATTCATTGGGAATTTAGTAGCTTTAGGGCATAAGATTATTATTTGGATTGACATTTAGACATTATGTTTTAGGGAAATCAACACATTAATGTGTTAAATTTTTAATAGCCTTATTGTTAGTGCTTTTAGCAGCAATATTCTTATGGAATGTAGGTAATAGCAATAACATAATAGGCTTAGAGCAATTGACCTAATAACATGGGTTGGATATTCTGAGTTATTCAAAACTATCTAAATAGTAAATATGACCTTGAAACTTCTGACCACCCACCACCCAACTTGAACAAGTGGGTATTTAGAGGAGAAGACTGCTATCAATATTACATGCAATTGGGGCTGCTATCTCCAATGAGAAAATTGGAAATAAGATCTCTCATCTTGCCATGGAATGTGGAGACCCTTTTGGCTTCGTTACAGAAATAACCTGGCAATTCTCAACTGCTCCGGATGCATGACTGCAGCCAAGAAAACCCCCTCTGCAAGGTAAAAAACTCTTTCTTTTGTTTTCATGAGCTTTAGTGCAATTGCAGCCTGATATGGGAACCCTTCTACTGTTGGTAGCATTTCCATTAACAGTTTTTCTACCATGCACAGACTTCTCTGTAATTTCTCTTTCATCACATCTCACACAAGCATGCTTACTCATATTAGATTGCTTCTGCACTTGCTTTGCAGGAGGACTGAAAATAAAATGATCATTACAGCCCTTACTATCCTGAACAATTCCCTGAGAAAACCCATTCTCATCAGGTGTTCTTGTAATCGAGCTAAAAGGCAAAATATCATGAGGCCTATGCTGCTGATAATGATTTACAGGGCGAATCAGACCATTGTGAAAGAGCTGTTCTGCAGAAATCGGCTCACCATATGTTGAAATCCCTTCAAACTCAAAGCTTCTATCATCCATACTATACTATCACTTCAAAAATTCACTATCCACTTTCTGTGGGTATTTTATAGATGCTTTGCTGAACCAATATAACACCACCTTTCTGAAACTCTGGTCAATTGTATGCCTCTCTTTATGTTTATATACTGCCAATCAAGAAAGACCCAGGAAAGCCTCCAATCCATAGATTGAGATGTTTTTGAATAAACAAAACAGGAAAGGGCCCTGATCCCAATACAGAAACTTCGAATCCATGGATTGAGATGTTATTGCTTGCCGTGCTTGGCAAAGAATGATCTTGATAACTTCGCTTACTTACAAAAGGATTCCTCTTCCATGGAGAAACTTCCAAGCTACCGACACAAGAAGAACAATAAATTGTTGGTTATCTTTATCTGCTCGTCATCAGTTGTGTTTTTCTTTTGATGTTCTCATACAATTTTGTTTTAAAAAATGCTAGATGTAACAAGACAATATCATTCAATCTTGATGGGCTTCACGCCAGTTGTATTTACCTTTGTTTTATTAAAGAATACGTTATCCGCATTCGATGTTTATAAGAATGAGCACGAATTCTTGCCAGCCTTTGGCCATTAAAACAGTGGAGCTTTAATGATGTTCCACGTGTAGAGGTGTCAAGCATTCAAAAAGACATGGTTTATGACTTAATACAGAATCCTCATCTTGCGGTAGCGTATAAACTGAAGTCAAGATAGATCTTTTCAAGTGGGGTACTCCTTGGCGTGCAATCTAGTTTTCTAGAATACTCGAGATAATTAGGGTTTAATTGTAAGCTAAATTGTCTAATTTTCATTTCAATTTTATATTATTTTGTAAAACATTTTTATAGTTTATTTGTATAAAAGAGGATTAATATATTATTAAAAAAAATGGTCGAATCACATTTCGTATAAAGAAAGATTGAATATATTATTTTAAAAAGGTGGTCGAGTCACATTAGATCAAGTTTGGAAGAATAAATAATGAAGGTAAAATTATAGACAGTTACATCCTTGAAAAATATATATATCCTTCACTTTACATTATCTGTCTTTAGGTTGATTAATTTTGAAGAAAACAAGTTGTTCCTCACTTTTTGTTTTATCTATTTATTGTGAACTTAAAATTGTATTATATGAAATTTATAAAAATAATGATTTTTGTTTAGGTCATTAAATCTTTTTATTTAGTTCATAAGTTATAATGTTTTCATCTATTTATAAAACTTTTTAACGTTGCATATATTACTAAATTTAAAAGTTGTAAATTCGAGTTAGAGAGCTTCGAGTACATATACATCATCATGTATAGTATTTTTTACAAGGAAATTTGTAAAACTTAAATGTCTTCTACTATTTAATTTTTCTATTAGAATCTTTTGTGGTTGTTAAAAGTAGATTATAGAAGTTCCTTAAAATAAAAATGGAATAATTTAGAACTTTTTTTGAGGTTTTTATTGTGTGACATGATAGTTGTTATTGAACGAAAGATGTAGGTGGCTTGTGATTAGTTGATAACAAGCTTCAAGCAATCAAATTTTAGGCCTTGTATTATTAGAATCTTGGAAGGTGATGAAACTTGCAATATTTTCTTTAGGAATTGCATATCTAAGGGCATCCCATTCATTACTTGACTTAGTAGTCACTTAGCCTTTACACTCTTGTTTTGGTTCTATGTCTATCAATATTGTTAGAATATTTGTTATTAAGAAGATTTTCTAAGCTTGGAAAACTATCAAACATTCAATTTTATTAATTGAAGAGGATTTGGGACTAGAGATACATTTAATATTTACTCTCTTTAGTAGTCTCCCTATATTAACTTCAACGGAATTCCCTTTACAAAGGTTAAATGGGCTAGTAGACATTTTCTCTTTAAAAGAGGCATACAAGCCATTACAAATATTTTCCAACCATTATAGGAAATTAATCCCTATGGTCTAAGATGGATACTTAATATACCACAAAGTGATGATTTTCAATATATCTATTAAATTTTAATGGTTGTCAATAGTGAATTTTTTTTTTTACAAAAAAAGTTCCCAAGAGTCATAATTATGGTGGAAATAATGGAAGAAAGTATGTTGAATTTTTTTCTTGCCATTGTAAACCCTAGATCAATTATTAATCTCTTTCTAGGCCAATTCCATATGAAATACTCAACCATATGTTTCTCTATGGAAATTACATTTGTATGCTTTAGTTTATTTCTCTGTAACCTTGTGGGAAACCATTGTTGAGCTTAGAGAAACACGTGTTTTATGATTCCTACTTCACAAAAAATTTCTACACATGAAATGACTATGGTTGCAACAAATTACCATTTTCGTTAAGTGCATCCTATCCCTTTATTTTCAAATAACCTTCATCATGACCCTTCATTCTCTCCTTAATCCTAGGAAAGTCTTCTCATTCTTCCTCTCCTACATCATTTATCTTCTCATCATATCTCCACCATCCATTTTCCTTCACAAAAAATCTATAAATTGAAACACCATCTTATGTTTTAAATCATTCCATTTTATGCTAACTAAATATTGTCAAAATAGGTAACTTATGCATACAAGAGAATCCACATCCCAATCATCATTGGAGAAAATCTCAGTTGCAAATGGAGTTAATGCTAATAATTTTTATTTCCTTTTGTTTAAATTCCTATTTGTATGCTCTCTACGGGGTTTGTAGTAGTTTGGAGGGTTTTACTAGCATTTATTTTTTACTTGCATTTCTAGACCAAATCTTACATTCTTATGACTTCATTGGGGATCCTATCTCTTGTCTAACTCCTTTTTGTTTTGTGTTTTGTGGTGGATTTTTCTAAACTTGGTTTGTGTAGGTTCTTGCTCTATTTTGAGTGGTTTCTATGGTATTTTTTTGTAGGAGCTTCCTAGTTTCAAATGAACATCATGTTTGCATTTGTAGTGGCTAGTAGATGAATTTTGATATATAACACCCTATATTTTTTTGGTTGCAAGAATTTTTTTATAGTTTTGAATATGATAGAAATTAACTATACTTAAATCTACATGACCACTAAATACATAAAAAAATAGCCTTGATACAACCAACCTATGGGTTACCTATAGTAAAACCATCCTATTACCCCAAATAAATATTAGAGGGATGGTCATTTCAAAGGCCAATAGGTTTTATCACCTTTGAGCCCTTGTTTAAACCAGCAAACTCCTGCATGCATAGGTGCTAAACATCTAGCACCCAATATAATTTCTAACTCTATTGATCTACTTATTCATGTGGGTGACAAAGGGCTACCAAAAAGGGGTCTTAATCCTTGCCCTTCTCCTATGCAATTATTAAAAAGACACCTTCTATGGAAACAACCACAATTTTTTATTTCTAATTAGAATTTTAAAGTTTTATAGGCATTGGAAACTTTGATATAAGCTATATGGAATAGACCAAGTAACTTTCTCAAAATTTTATCTAAAAATTAGGTATAATCAATTAAAGACATATTTTTAGTTTAAACCTTGAAGCATCCATAACTTTTGATTACAAAATTATTTAAAAACAAAAATTATAAAAAAATAATGAGAAATTTGTTTATGATGTTTATTTTTCTCTTGTACTAACTTGTTTCCTATTTTTAGATGACCTTTGAATGGAATGCTTTCTTGTGTTGGTTATGGAGCTTGATCTTATAGATTAATATTAATAGTATGTTTGCATTTGAGTGCAGTGGGGTCTAGGGGTACCCTCTATAGGGTCTAAGGGTTTGGGGGCACATTTTACATATATATTTTATTTTAAATATGGATCGTTTATCATTAGGTTACATATTTGATGGTAGAGATTATGTTGGTTTTTCTTTCCTTTGAAGTAAAACCCATTTTATGAGGGAATTGTAAAAAAAATGAGGATTATATTGTATTATGTGTGGAGACTATGAGAGAGCAAAGAGGAAATTACATGAGATGCAGTGTATGTTGTATCCCTTCATTTTGCTGGACAAAATAAAGGAACTTGGATTGGTTATTTCTCCATGGACATAGCCCATATTGGGTGAATCACGCATATCTATGTGTCTATGTTTTGTTTAAAATTATATTTTATTTTTGTATTCTTTTTATTGCATGTTTATTTGTGGCCCTATTCCTAACAAATGGTATCATACCCACACATTTATTTGGCTGATAAACTTGAAAGGAGGGTTCTTAAATCAACTAGGTTCAATGGAAGAAGAAGGAAAGTTTAGGATTGAGAATTTCAATGGCCAAAACTAGCATTCATGAAAGATATAAATAGATGAACATCTATATCAAAAGGATATTTTCTTAGCATTAGGTGGAAAATAAATAAATCTAACAAATATGGCATATCAAGAATGGGAGATTCTTTCAATAGAAAAGCACTAGGAACAATATGACTATGCCTAGCAATGTTAGTGGATTTCAACATAGAAAAATAAATTAAAATTTTGGATCTAATGTCAACATTGGCTAAATTGTATAAAAATCCTGAAGTTCCAACAAGGTATTTCTTATGAAATGTTTACTTAATATTAAAATGTTAGAAGGTGGGTCCATTTTTTATCATTTAAATGAGTTTAACATGGTCACCAATCAATTAAGTTCTAGATAATGTAACCTTTCATGTCGAGGTTAGGGATCTCTTAATTTTGTTCTCATTTTTAGAAATATGAAATAGATTGGTCATGGCTATGAGTAATTATGTTTCTATTTCAAGCTTGATTTAAAGTTTGATGATGTTGTTGGTGTTGTCCTTAGTAAGGAGATGCAATAGAAACGTATAGGTGAGACATTAGGTAATGATTTGACTGTGGAGGAAAGGGGAAGAAAAATGGAGAGAGAAAAGAGCCCAAGAAATCATGGGAAGTCTAAGAAGGGTAGGTCCAAGTCCAAAGGAAGGTTGGAATGCTAGAATTATGGGAAGAAAGGACACTTGAAGAAAGAACATGATGGGCTTGGAAGGGAAAAAAAGGGGATAGACAACATGAAAATAATAAGGAAGCAAATGTAGTAGGTGATGTGTTGCAAGATGTTTTAATCCTTTCATTAAATAATAATACTAATTCTTGGGCGCTAGCCTTATGATCTTCATTTCATGTCACACCCTATAGGAAATATTTTCTAGATTATGTTCAAGGTGATTTTGGATAGGTTTATTTGGGTGATGATGAACCATGTAAAATTGTTAGAAAGGGTAAGATATAGATAATGTTACCAAATGAAAAAAAAATGTTTCTTAAAGAGGTAAGTCATGTTCCTAATTTGAGAAGAGATATATAATTTTAGTAGGAAAATTAGGAAGTGAAGGTTGTATAGTTACACTTATAGAGAATTTTTGGAAGGTCACTAAAGGAGCATTAATGATAGAAAAAGGAGAAAAGGTAGTGTAACGTAGAAAAATGTATCCTTGGACATTTTCACACTCATTTGGGTCTTTCTTGTGGATTTTGGCCTAGTTTTTCCTAGATTTAATGTTGTAATGTGGCCAACACATTCACATTAGGTTTTTGACCCTTGTGAATCAATACAAACCTTATGATGTCTTGTAAAGGTGTTGTGAAGTGTTGTAACACACTTTCACACTTTTCTAAGACCTTTCTAATGTATGTCACCTAAACAACCTCTCTTTATCACTTATCGAGCCTTATTTCAAAGTGTTGTAAAGAGTTGTAACAAACTCTCAGGGTGAGTGCACCAAGATGGTTCCCAAAAAGGGGACTTAAGTGGACAACTTTTTTTTGAAATCAAGAAATACTGACCTTGGACGTGAAATTGAGGATACTTACACTCAAAATTTTGAGATGGAACAAAAATAAGGATTCAAGTGCTCTAAGTCTACTTTCTAAACTACTAATTTATTTTGAAAATGGTTGAGACTAAGGGGTTCAAACAAGGGACGTACACAAATTGGTGTTGTTTTTGTCAAAAAAACATAACATAGAAACTCTTGTACGACCCTCATACAATGAACTTTTTTTTAGTATTTTTAAAATCTCTATAGTCAAAAGTTAGCTAATAGTATGCAATTGATGCACGATTTTTCTGATAATTTTTTAATTAATATTTTATTTTTTACTAATTTTCGAAGTGGACACTTCCTGAAAAATAGAATTTTGGCTGTGCTACCCCTACAAATTTTGGAAACTAATTGAAATTTTTTTAATTATTTTTTAAAAATTTGTAGAATGGAGTCTAGTTTCTAAAAATTTAATTTATTTGAAATTCGATAAACGGTTAATTTATAACGAAAAAAACACCAAACACTGCTTTTTGGAAAAAAAGAGACATACAAACAAAATAAATTATGGATGAAAGGATTAACATTGTCAGAAAGTGAAAAGATTTACATTTTTGGATAGCTAAGGGAGAACCCAACATTACCCATGTGTTCGATTTTTTCAATATTGAACCACATGCAATCCTGACGGTGAGCACGAACCTGATTATGTGAAAAATTATAGAATTTGCAAAACCACATCTCTAGTCATTGAGAATGCCCTCCAAGACTTTGGGTTGGTATTCCAAATAAAATACCAATCCTAAGGCTTGGGGATTCCCAAAGCAAGATATAACGTGCTCGTGTTATATCTTAGTTCTGACATGTTTTGTGAATGCATTTTTGTCTTTTGTGAATGCATTGACAAAACACAAGCGTGTTATAATGTGCTCACATTTTGGTATACACTGAATTTTTTTCCTTCTATTTTTCTTATCTCTTTCCTCTTGTTATCTTTCAGGGAAACTATATACATGAAATATAAGTTGAAATTTACATATGGACATTTACTTTCTTATACTTTAAGTTATATTTCATGTATATAGGCAGGATGTTTGAGAGTGGTTTCAGATCTCTAGGAGTTATAATGCAAATTCTAGTTTCTAGAAGATCTTAAAAATTTCAGACTTAGTCAAATTTTAGTAATCAGGAGGTCAGATTTTAGTAGTCAGCAAGTTCTATCATCTTTCTCTCTCACTCTCTCCTTCTCTCTACTCTCTCTCCACTCCCTCTCTCTCCCTTCCTCCCTCTCTCCCCTCTCTCTCTTCTAGTTTTTGGAAGATCTCACAAATTTCAAACTTAGTCAAATTTCAATAATCAAGAGGTCAAATTTTAGTAATTAGAAAATTGTATTATTTCTCTCTCTATCTCACTCATTTTTATCCCTTACACTCTAGACCTCTCTCTCACTATCTCTATCCCTTTTTTCTGACTCTCTCTCCCTTGATCTCAAGAAATATCTCTCTTTGTTTGTCTCTCCTTTTCCCTCTAATTCTCTCTACCTCACTTCTCTCTCTCTCTCTACCTACCTACCTCTCCCTCCATCACGCCCTACCACTATCTCTATTTCTCTCTAGCTAACATCTCTCTCAACTCCCTCTCTCTCCCTCCATACTTATATCACCCTCTCTTCTTCCCTATCTACTCTCTATCTCCTAATCACTCTCTACCTACCACTACATCCATCAAACCTTACCACTCTCTCTACACATGTCTCCCTCCCTCCCTCATTCCCTCTCTACTTCTCTCTATCTCACCTCTCTCTCTACCTCTCCTTCCATCTCTACTTATCTTTATCTCCTCTCTCCCTCTCTCTACCTACCTCTCCTTCCACCACTCTTTATTTCTCTTTATCTCACCTCTCTCTCCCTCACTACATCTCTCTCTCTCCCTCTCCCCTCTACATATATATCCCCCTCTCTCTACCTAGTTCTCCATCCATCACAACCTACCACTCTCTCCCATTACTCTCTATCACCTCCCACTCTCTCCATCCATACCTCTCCCTCTCCTCCCTCTCTACTCTCTACCTCCCTAATCCTTCTCTACCTACTTCTCCATCCATCACTCCCTAATACTCTCTCTACACCTCTCTATCTTGCTTCTCTCCCCCCCTCTCTCATTCCCTATCTACTCTCTCTCTACCTCTCCTTCCCTTTCTAATTATCTTTATCTCCCCTATCCCTCTCTCTCTCTCACTAGATGTCTCCCTCCCTACCTTTTACCCTATCTACTCTCTATCTCTCCTCTCCCTCCCTCTACTCTCTCTCTCACTCTCTCACTCCTCCCTTACCTTCTTTCTCTCTCACTCTCTCCTCTTTATCTCACCATTCTCTCTTTCCCTCTTTGTAACTCTCTACTTCTCTATATGTCACCATTCTCTCTCTACATATATTTATCTCACCTATCCCTCTTTACCTCTCCCTTCCTCTCCTCTCTCACCCACCCTCCCTCCTTCCCTCTATCTCTATCTCTCTCTACTTCTCTCTATCTCACCTATCCCTCTCTAGCTACATATCCCTCCATCACTCCCTACCACACTCTCTCTATTGCTCTCTATCTCAACTCTCTCTCACCTCCCTCTCTCCCCCTCCATACCTATCCCTCTACTTCCCTCTCTACTCTCTATCTCCCTAATACCTCTCTACCTACCTCTCCATCCATCACTCCCCACCACTCTCTCTATACCTCTCTATATCGATTCTCTCCCTCCCTTATTCTCTCTCTACTTCTCTCTACCTCTATGTCTTTCTCTAATTATCTTTATCTCCCCTAGCCCTCTCTCTCACTAGATATCTCTCTCCCTACCTTTTCCCCTATCTACTCTCTATCTCTCCTCTCCCTCCCTCTACCTCTCTCTCTCACTCTCTTTCACTCCTCCCTCACCCTCTTTCTATCTCACTCTCTTCTCTCTATCTCACCATTCTCTCTTTCCCTCTCTATAACTCTCTCCTTCTCTATATGTTTCCATTCTCTCTCTACTTATCTTTATCTCACATAATCCCTCTTTACCTCTCTCTTCCTCCCCTCTCTCACCCACCCTCCCTCATTCCCTCTATCTCTATCTCTCTCTACTTCTCTCTATCTTACTTATCCCTCTCTACCTGCATATCTCTCTATCACTCCCTATCACACTCTCTTTATTTCTCTCTATCTCTCATCTCTCTCACCTCCCTCTCTCTCCCTCCATACCTCTCCCTCCATCTATCCTTCCTTATCTACTATTTATCTCTCATGTATCTCTACCTCTCCTTCCCTCTCTACTTATCTTTATCTCCTCTTTCCATCCCAACCTCTCTCTCTCTCCCCAATCCATCCTTCCCCAATCCCTCCCTCTCCCTCTTTCTCTCTCCCCCTATGAGGGTTGAGGATGTAAGGTTTAGTGTTTAAGGTATAGGGTTGTGGTTATAGGGTTAAGTGTATAGGGAATAGGGTTTAGTTTTTAGGGTTTAGGATATTAGGTATAAAGTTGAGGGTATAGGGTATAGGGATGATGGATGAGGGTTTAGGGTTTAAGGTATAGGGTTGAGGGTATAAGGTTAAGTGTATAGGGTATATGGATTATGGTTATATAGTTGAGGGTATTGGGTTGAGGATATTAGGTTTAGGGTTTATGGTTTAGGTTTTAGGATTTATGTACAAGTTTAAGGGTTGAGGGTCGAGGTATAATTTTTAGGGTTGAGGGTATGAGGTTAAGTGTATAGGGTATAGGGATTAGGGATAAGGGTGTAGGGTTAAGGGTATAAGGTATAGGGTTAAGGCTTGAGAGTGTAGGGTTTTCCATTTAAGTATAGGGTTGAGGGATAATGTTTATCGTTTAGGGTATAAGGTTGAGGGTGTAGGGTAAAGAGATGAGGCTTGAGGGTGTAGGGTTTAGTGTTTAAGGTATAGAGTTGAGGGTTGAGGGATAGTGTTCAAGGTTGAGGGTATAGGACTAAGTGTATAGGGTATAGGGATTAGGGTTTAGAATAATGGGTATAGGGTTGAGGGTATAGGGTTGAGGGCATTGGGTTTAGGATTGAGGTTTAGGGTTTAGGGTTTAGTGTACAAGCTTGAATGTAGGGTTTAAGGTTTAAGTATAGGGTTGGGGGATGATGTTCAAGGCTTAGGTTATAAGGTTGAGGGTATAGGGTATAAGGATGAGGGTTGAAGGTGTAGGGTTGAGGTATATTGTTCAAGGTTGGGGCTGTAGGGTTAACTATATAGGGTATAGGGATTAGGGTTTAGAATATTGGGTATAGGGTTGAGGGTATTGGGTTTAGGGTTCAAGGTTTAGGATACAAGGATTAATTTAGGATTTAGTGTTTAATTATAGGGTTAAGGGTTCAGGGATATTGTTTAGGTTTTAGGGTATAGGGTATAGGGATTGATGATTGAGGGTGTAGGGTTTATGGTTTAAGGTATAAGGTTGAAGGTATAAGGTTAAGTTTATAGAGTAAAGGGATTAGGGTTTAGGATGTTAGGTATAGGGTTGATGGTATTGGGTTGAAGGTTTAAAGTTAAGTTTATAAGTTTTATGGATTAGGGTGTAGGGAAGAGAAAGAGACCTAAGAGAGGGTGAAATTGGCAACTATATTGCCAATTTCACTGAATTAGCAAGCTAGTGGGCCCACTGGCTTGCCAATTAAGTGAAATTGGCAACCTAACTTGCCCTATTTGAAAAAATGGGTCCAAGAAATGGGGTCTCCTGGTGATTATCATCAGGAGACCCCATTTCTTGGTCCCATTTTTTCAAAACAGGCCACTACATTACCAATTTCACTGAATTGGCAAGCCAATGGGCCCACTAGCTTGGCAATTTGGTCAAATTGGTAACCTAACTTGCCCTGTTTAAAAAAATGGGTCCAAGAAATGAGGTCTCTTGATTATTTACATCATCGAGAAACCCCATTTCTTGGACCCATTCTTTTAAAACATGTCACTACATTACCAATTTCACTAGATTGGCAAGCCAATCGGCCCATTAGCTTGGCAATTTAGTGAAATTGGCAACCTAACTTGCCTGTTTGAAAAAATGGGTCCAATAAATGGGGTCTCCTGGTGATTTACCCATTTCTTGAACCCATTTTTTCAAACAGGCCACTACATTTCCAATTTCACCGAATTGTCAAGCTAGTGGGCCCATTAGCTTGGCAATTCGATGAAATTGGAAATGTAGTGGCCTGTTTGAAAAAATGGGTCCAAGAAATGGGTCTCTCATTGATTTTCACTAGCTTGCCAATTTAGTGAAATTGGAAACCTAACTTGTCCTATTTCAAAAAATGGGTCCAAGAAATGGGGTCTCTTCGTGATTTCCATCACCGGGAGACCCCATTTCTTGGACCCATTTTTTTCAAACAGGCCACTACATTGCCAATTTCACTGAATTGGCAAGCCAGTGGGCCCACTAGCTTGGGAATTCAGTGAAATTGGCAACTTAACTTGCCTATTTGAAAAAATGGGCCAAATAAATGGGGTCTCCTAGTGATTTACATCACCGAGATACCCCATTTCTTGGGCCCATGTTTTCAAACAGGCCACTACATTTCCAATTTCACTGAATTGGCAAGCCAGTGGGCCCACTAGCTTGCTAATTTGGTGAAATTGACAACCTAACTTGTCCTGTTTGAAAAATGCGTCCAAAAACTGAGGTCTCTAGTGCTGTAAATCACTAGAGACTCCATTTCTTGGACCCATTTTTTCAAACAGGCCACTACATTGCCAATTTCAATGAATTGGAAAGCTAGTGGGCCCACTAGCTTGGCAATTCACTGAAATTAGCAACCTAACTTGCCTATTTTTAAAAATGGGTCCAAGAAATGGGGTCTCTCGATGATGTAAATCACCGAGAGACCCCATTTCTTGGACCCATTTTTTCAAATAGGCCACTACATTGCCAATTTCACCGAATTGGAAAGCTAGTGGGCCTACTAGCTTGGCAATTTGGTGAAATTAGCAACCTAACTTGCCTATTTAAAAAAATGGGTCCAAGAAATGGGGTCTCTCGGTGATTGACCCCATTTCTTGGACCCATTTTTTCAAATAGGCCACTACATTCCCAATTTCACCGAAATAGAAAGCTAGGGTAGAGGGTAGAGGGGAGAGAGATACTTGGGAGAGGGAGAGGGGGTAAGAGGGATAGACTTGAAAGAAAGAGAGAGAGGGAGGGAGTGGGAGAGAGATAGAGGGTAGAGGGTTTAAGGGTTAAGTGTTTAGGGTTTACGATTAAGGGTAGAGGGTAGAGGATTAAGGGTTTAAGGGTAAAGGATAGATGGTAGAGGATTAAGGGTAGAGGGGAGAGAGATAGATAGAGTGAGTGAGTGAGAGAGAGAGACTTTAGAGAGCGAGAGGTATTAGGAGAGATATACTTGAGAGAGAGATAGAGGGTAGAGGGTTAATGGTAGAGGGTAGAGGGTTTAAGGGTTTAAGTGTTAAGGGTAGAGGGGAGAGATATAGGAGTGAGTGAGAGAGAGATACTTGAGACAGGGAGAGGGGGTAGGAGGGAGAGACTTGAGAGAGAGAGAGGGAGGAGAGATATAGAGACTTTCCCTCATACCCCCTCTCTCTCTCAGGACTCTCCCTCCTACCCCATCACCCTCTTAGGCCTCTCTCACTCACTCACTCCCTCTATTTCTCTCCCCTCTACCCTTAACCCTAAACCATAAAACCTTATCCCTTTAAACCCACACCCTTAAACCCTCTACCATCTACCCTTAACCCTCTACCCTCTATTTTTCTCCCACTCACTCGCTCCCTATTTCTTTGTCAAGTCTCTCCCTCCTACCCCCTCTCCCTCTATCACGTCTCTCTCCCACTCACTCACTCCTTTTATCTCTCTCCCCTCTCCCCTCTACCCTTAACTCTCTACCCTCTATCTCTCTCCCACTCCCTCCCTCTCACTCACTCTCTCTATCTCTCCTCTCCACCCTTAACCCTTAAACCCTCTACCCTCTACCTCTCTCCCACTCCCTCCATCTCTCTCTCTATCTCTCTCTCAATTCTCTCCCTCCTACCCCCTCTCCCTCTCTCAGGTCTCTCTCTCTTTCTCCTATATCTCTCCCCTCTACCCTCTACCCTCTATGCTCTATCTCTCTTGCACTCCCTCTCTCTCTCTCTCTCACAAATATCTTCCTTATACGCCCTCTCCCTCTCTTAGGTCTCTCTCTCTTAGTCACTCCCTCTATATCTCTCCCCTCTAACCTTAACCCTTAAACACTAAACCCTTAAACCCTCTACGATCTACCCTTAACCCTCCCTCCCTCAATCTCTCTCCCACTCCCTCCCCCTCTCTCTCTCTCTATCAAGTCTCTCACTCTTACCCCATCATCGCTCTCTATCAAGTAGAGGGTAGAGGGTTTAAGGGTTCAGTGTTTAAGAGTTAAGGGTTTAGGGTTAAGGGTTAAGGGTAGAGGGGACAAAGATAGAGAGAGTGACTGAGAGAGAGAGATACCTAAGAGAGGGAGTATGAGAGAGATATAGGGTAGAGGGTTAATGGTAGAGGGTAGAGAGTTTAAGGGTTTAAGGGTTAAGAGTTAAGGGTAGAGGGGAGAGAGATAGGAGTGAGTGAGAGAGATACTTGAGAAATGGAGAGGGGGTAGGAGGGAGAGACTTGAGAGAGAGAGGGAGGGGAGATATAGAGAATCTCCCTCATAGCCCCCCTCTCTCTCAAGACTCTCCCTCCTACCCCATCACCCTCGTAAACTTATCTCACTCACTCACTCCCTCTATCTCTCTCCCCTCACCCTTAACCCTAAACCCTAAAACCTTATCCCTTAAAACCTACACCCTTAAACCCTCTACCATCTACCCTTAACCCTCTACCCTTTATTTGTATCCAACTCTCTCACTCCCTATCTCTCAAGTCTCTCCCTCCTACCCCCTCTCCCTCTCTCATGTCTCTCTCCCACTCACTCACTCCTTTTATCTCTCCCCCCTCTACCCCTAAACCTTAACCCTTAACCCTCTACCCTCTACCTTGAAATCTCTACCCTCTATCTCTCTCTCATTCCCTCCATCTCTCTCTCTCCCCTCTACCCTTAACCCCAAACCCTAAACCCTTAACCCTTAAACCCTAAACCCTAAACCCTTAAACACTCTACCCTCAACCCTCTACCCTTACCCCTCTACCCTATATCTCTCTCCCACTCCCTCTCCCTCTCCCTCTCTCTTTCT